>BQNB010030570.1:0-15098 GCA_026074375.1 Tanacetum coccineum | reverse complement strand
TTTTTCTTAATACTATTGTGTAGATTCCGCATATACAATAAGTATTCATAGTCAGTGTTTCTCTATAGTCAATTTGTATTTATATAAGTTGGTTATTACCCTTAGCAGGCTGTAAAGATCTGTTCAGTTTGGGAGTCACATTGCCCCACCCGGGATTCATCGACGGCCAGCGATTCTTGTCCAACTCGGTGAGGCTATTCCCTTCGGTCGACCTTATCGCACCCACCCCAATGGGCCGCATAAGTTGTTAACTGCGAGGAAGAGAGTTGGACCTTTTCCTGCTCGTAGACTTGCATGGAGACGTGTATCTCATCGTACTTTGAATCATCATTCTTCACTAGATTTTACTTTTGACTCATCTTCTTCTAGTTCATCTTCGGATTCTCCATCAGTTGTTTCTTCAGGTTCATCTTCAGATTCGTTATCAGACTCATCATCAGTTCATTCTTCAGGATGCGATGCATCAGGTCAGTCTCATTCAGGACCATCGACTAGAGTTTTATCACCTAGATTGGTTGATCACCCGGTTAGGACTCCACGATGTAGTGAGGCTTTTATACGTTGGAGGTCTGTACCATTGTCTACTCTTTACCCACCTACGACATCAGAGTCATCCCAAGATTCATCATTTTGGAGGTTATTGGATTCATCTTCACCTTTTGCTGGACCATCTCGCAAGATCCCCTACTACTTTGGTACCATCATCTACTCCTGTTTCAAGATCGATAGCCCCTGCTCTTGTTGATCTTCCGCCTCGTAAGAGGTTCAGAGATTCATACTCATCCGAGGCTAGCGGAGAGGAGCATATGGAGATTGGTACTGCTGATGCAGAGACTGTTACAGATTTGGGTGTTAGTGATGGAGTTAGAGCTCCTACTGAGGATGGTTTAGGTATGGGAGTTGAGGTTTCTACTAGTGATATTAGGGAGGACAAGGGGGAGTTTGAGGTAGAGGCGAGTGCGGGAGGCACGATGGAGATCGTAGTAGACCCATTGGTTACTGGCGGTATTTCTGAGCCTACTAGAGGAGATGCTCCTGATCTTAAGGGTAATCTTTATGATATAGCTCATTACATGTCTAAGGTTCCTCTTGATAGGATTACAGAGTTTAAGACTACTTAGAGACGGTTAGAGGCTGGTCAGTTGGTGGCTAGCGAAGAGAGAGCTGGTTTGGCTGATAAGGTTAGGAGTTTTTAGGGAAAGGGGAGAAACATGAGGATTCGAGCTTTAGTGTATCGAGAGAAGATCGTGTTGTCAACAGTCTTCGTGGTTCACATGGCTCTTTCTTCGGAGGAGTTTCATCAGGTTCGTAGGGATCGTGATGTATTCTGGAGGAGACTTAGGAGGTTGGAGTCACTTGTTGAGAGGCGTTTAGGATTTCGTCGTGAGTTTGGTAAGTATCATGGTTACTGTAGTACATGAGAAGGATGGTTTGGTCTAGATGTTTGTATTAATTGAAACACTGTTGTAAATAAAGCTATCCTCGTTATGGGGTTGAAGTAACCGATATGAAGCTTTGCTATGAATGAAAAGCTTATTTTGACTCTCTGGCGTGTTCGTCTTTATTGTTTTTTACTTGTTCATATTATTTTTTCGGCAAAACATGTTCTATAGTATTTTCCTTTATAAATATTATTTACCATTTATAGTGGTTATATCTCGTATCGAATCTCACCATGAGTGATGTCTTGTGATGTAGAAACATGGACTAACCTCGTTCAAATAACGGCCTGCTCCAATTGAGGAAATATTCATCGACGCGTGCAGAAGGGGCTTAGAAAACTCGCGAAGCTAACAGGAACATTGGACTTGGGAACGATAATGATGAGGATGGCAACGAAAACGGCAATGGTAACGGAAATGGAAGAGGAAATGGAAATAGAAATCACAATGAGAATGATAGAAGAATGTAGGCCTGTCGTTTCGAGAGTGTACTTAAACAGGACTTCATGCGGAAAGTCAACCACTTCAACTTCAAAGGAAACTGAAGGATGTTGTCGGGTTGATAAGGTGGGTTGAGAAGTTGGGAGGAAACAATATTCATATCAGAATTGTCCAGAGAAATACCAAGTCAAGTATGCTACTTGCACACTGTTAAACAGTGCACTAACTTGGTGGAACTCACATAAGAGAACTATTGGAACTGATGCTGCATTTGCCGTGTCATGGAGAGAGTTATGAAGCTAATGGCTGAAGTGTACTACCCAAGAACTGAAATTCAAAAGATGGAATCTAAGTTGTGGAATTTAACAATGAAGAATAACGATTTGGCTGCTTATACTCAAAGATTCCAAGAGCTTACCATGTTGTGCACCAAGATGGTTCCCGAAGAGGAGGATCGAGTTGAGAAGTTTATTGGAGGTCTCCCGGATAATATCCAGGGAAATGTGATTGCTGCAGAACCTATAAGACTACAAGGATGTTGTCGCAAGGGTAAAACTTAATGTGATCAAAAGGTGAAGGTTATGCTTTTGAAAATTTGAGAAAAAAAGAAGTTCGATAACAGCAGAAGGACAAACCGTGGGCAGCAACCACATTCAAAAGACAGATGTTGGAGGACAAATGTTGCAAGAAGCCTATATGATGCAAATAATGAAAGGAGTGTGTATAATCCTGACCGATTTACCTCTCTGAAAAGTGTAAATTTTCATCATGAGGGCCATGCATTGTGAGATGTAGGAAGTGCCGATAAGTTTGGACATTTGCCAGGGACTATCAAGGGCTACATTTCCAATACTTCATGTAGAGGGGCTACTAAGTAATGAACATGAGAAGTTTTAACTTGTTTCAGTGTGAAAAGTTAAGGACAACCCTATGGAGTGATTGTCTCCAAAGCTAAAAATGATCTCGAATCATGGAAACAAATCTGGAAACAAGAGTAGGATTGGTGAAGCAAGAGGAAACGCATATGCGCTAGGTGGAGGAGACGCTGATGACATCAAATAACGTCTATTTTATAGCATCATTTATCCCATGTTATTAACCCATTTTGTATAGTTATTGCAAAGAATTGTTACTTAATCGTTTATATTTGAGAATTGCAGTAATTATGAAATAATTGGTGAAAGATAGCAAAAGGCGCGCATTCTAAAGCTTAAATGAAGATATTTTGAAGATTACTATTCTGAAGACGAATACGCCATATCCATCAAGGAAGATACGCCATATGCATCATTTATCCCATGTTATTAACCCATTTTGTATAGTTATTGCAAAGAATTGTTACTTAATCGTTTTTTTTTATATTGGATTGCAGTAATTATGGAATTTATTGGTGAAGATTGCAAAAGGCGCGCATTCTAAAGCTTAATGAAGATATTTGAGATTACTATTCTGAGACGAATAGCCATATCTCATCAAGGAAGATACGTCGTATCGTGCCTGCAATCTCTAAAACCACATCGGAATAAGCCCAATCCGCGTATCCAGAGAGATCAATACGCCGTTTTTAAGATATCAGTATTTGAATATTCTAGAAGGATATAAGTGTGTCCCTACTCTAAGATTATCCCAATATCGCCGTTATCCAACCGACTTCTAGACCTTATAAATAGAAATTTCAAAAATGAGTTTTCAGTGTGCTAAATCATATTCTCGATACCTAAACCATACAAGTCGATTTTCAGAGGAGAAAAAGAGTAGAAGAGGTCGAACAACGTTATCAATTCCATAGAAGACATCATGTAATTCCATATACTTTAGTAATTGTTCAGTTTTTGGTATCATTCGTTAAATCGATTAGTTTACTTGGCTCCTAAATAATTGCTCTGTTTCTTTATTATGAGTTTGAAGGGCCTAATTCCTTCGGTATTAGCCATTATTATGAAAGATTTGAATGTTTGGAATTCATTTATCTCACATTTCTTGATTATCGTGTGTTATGCTTGTTTCTGTTTATTAATTATTAGTTGTTTACACGCTTTTGTATGCGCCTATCATTCAACTAGATTAGTAAAAGCGGGACCAAGTAGATCTAGAGTCCGGGATAGCTTCCATTACTGTAATTTATACATCTAGATTTATAGTTAAACAAATATTGATCCTTATTAAGTTTGTGTATAGATACGCTTGGGCCTTAACTAGTTAATTGGATATTGCCAATGGTTTATTGATCCCGTTGTTGAGATAGCAGGTGACCTAGAATAATTCAACAAGTTAACGTTCTAGATCCCATTGGATAGTTGGACAAGTGGAACTACTAGTGTAATAAATGGCCATTGCGGGTAAGTAGGTAAGTCTCTATGAGCTAGGGTTTACCCAAGATCCACCATGGCTTTTTATCCATGATAGATTATAAATCAAGCAAATAAGGATGCTTTATGCGATGCTTTAATTGTGACAAAATTAATGTGTTCTAGGTCTTAGGATGAATGTACACCTAAGTTTTAGATATGATTATGCCACCTGAGAGAGAATCCATTGCCTTAATAAAAAACAAACTTTCTATTCAGATTGATAATGGTTAATACAATTTTTTATATAGGGTTCGTCCGCTTCTTTTATCTTTGGTTATTAGATTGCGTGAGTTAAAGTGCTTTGAATTGCTTGTAGTCACCAACCAAACCGGCTAGTCTCTCAGGCTGAAAAAAGAACCCCTTTTCCAGTTAGAATTAGGATTTAGACTGTATGGTTTAACATTAGGTTTAAGAATAGAATAGATAACATAGGTTAGATAGCCAAGATATAATTAAATTGATAGATTTTACTCGCTTCAAGTGTATGATCCACCCTACTTACATGAAACTATTTCCAATTGGGTACGGGTCTGCCCGTTAATGTGTTGTTTTTAGTTTAGTCAGCAAAATATAAATTTAAAACTTGAATCAATAAAAATATACACCAATAACGACACATCAACGTTTTTGGCGTCGTTGCCTGGGGTTATGGAGTGAAAATTAATCTTGTTTTTTATTTGATGATTCTTGTTAAGTATGTTTGTGTTGCAATGACGTATTCAGTCCTCTGAATATGACGTATTGGTTATTTAACTGCCTTTCTAGTAAGTTTTTATTTTAGGATGAGATATATACATGATCCATAACTGACTATGGAAGAATATATCAAGTTTGAAGAAGAAAAAGCTCGTAGGCGTGGTCGGGTATTTAACTGGCAAACTGCTCTAATATGGAAAGGTTAGGGTTGATGACGGTCTTTATGACCTCGGATATGTTGAAGCTGAATTACCAGCTATTGTCATTGACGATACCGTTACACCTCATGATGTGCTTCCATGCAAATCTCAAGTAAGTACCCCTGTCAATGATGAGATTGACTTTAGAATATCATTTGACGAATCTGACGATGAGGATTACACAATAACTTGTGACATAAACTCGTTTTCTTATAAAATAATTTCTGTCAACAATTTGAAAACGGATTCAGAAAATGATAATGAAAAAGCCGGTATACATTCTTTTTGCCACCCAATCTTATTACGACAGTTATATCTGGATGATTTAGAATTATTTATTTGTTTTTTGAGAACAAATTTGAAGCCATTGTTTACAATGATGCTCAAACGTCTAAATCAGATTTATTAATTGAACCAATCTTAAACCCTCGACATATCGATGAATTTAACAATGAAACATCAGTGTCTGAATATGATGAAGAGGAACAAAATATTTTGTACTTTAATGATATATTTCCCTTTAACATTATTCGTCCTGATGATTTAAAGTCGGGAAAAGACAAAAATGATAATGATGTCGCTATAATACATTCTTCAGAGGGTAATGAAATTACACATAGGACAAATAAGCTTATGGATACAAGTTGCGATAAAATAGATAAAATTTTCAATGAGGAAAGCCTTGTCTTGGAACTTAATGTGAATATCGTAACTTGGACTTATCTTTTCAACGGGATGCTATTATGCTTTATTATGAATTTGTATCGTTTGCATTCCGTTCGACCCTAAGCGACATTATAAGGATGGTGATTGTACGATAATGTTGCGGAGGCCAAGGTACGTTTTCTTTACATTGATAAATCTTTAGGAAAATTGGTCTCCAAGAAAGGATACGACGTATTAGGAATAAACCTATACGGCGTATCCATTGTTTTTCACCTATGTTGACTAAGTCAACATAATCTGCCAATACGGCGTATTATACACCTCAATACAATGTATCGAACTAGGGTATAAAAACCCAATCAATACGCCGGATCAGTTTTTACCATACACTTTCACTCACACACATACACAATATTTTTACCAAACCAAATCTTGGAGATCATTTGTTATCGTAATCATACACTCTTTTTTCTCAATTCTACGATATGGCACCCTTACCACCACGTGAGAGAGACACCTTATTTCTCAGATACAAGGTGTTTGAGTATACTGATGAGGATATTGCTGACTTTAAGGAGAAGGTGAAGAGGATTTACAGTCATGAGATACACAAAGTTCAGTTTGTAGATTTTCAGGGGATGCCCGTGCTTATGAGGGATGGTTTGTTTACTAGGATGGGGATGGAGCACCGTGATGATGCCGGTGTAGTTGTATTTACTAGTCGAGCCTGGGGGAGGCTGTTTGATACTAGGGGACCTCTAGTTAGGGAGCTCATTCTAGAGTTTCTTAACACGTTTGATTGGAGAGAATTGCTTGTCTTTGATTGCTCCTTAAGTACTATTCAGTTTCAGATTTGGTGAGCCAGGAGACGATTGAGCTGGAGGCAGTTTATTCTGGCTTGGGTTTACCTACCGATGGAGGAGAGATGACCAGTCCCCAAGTTTTGCTAGGTTTACTGGGAGTGAGAGTGAAGGGGATGACCTGGGAAGGGGGAATATACATGATTTCTGGAGGGATATTTCGATGATGGAGATTCTTGGGACATCCCCCTTCCTACAACTTTGATTAGAGATCTGGTTTTGTTGTGACTTTGCCTTCGGATGATGGCACACGTACTACTGGGAGGAAGAGAGAGGCTTACATTTTTGGGGACAGTTGTTGCTAGATTAGCCGAGTATTGTGAGGGCTTCCTGATCTAAGATACTGGGAAGAGGATTGGACTGTTATTGCCCTGAGCTTCTAGTATTGACATGGCTGGAGTGGTTGAGGCTGCAGACAGCTTAGTGTGTTGTTTGATGATACTTGGGCCTGGGTGGCCATGGGACCAGAGAGGCAGGCCAATGCTGTGGCTGTGTATCCCTTTGTACTGAGTTGCTCCGATTGTTGATGAGGGTGGCCAGGCTGATCCGACACCCATACACGCACCACCACCACCACCAGCTCTTGCCAGGATCATACCTCAGAGGATGGCTAGACTAGAGGAGGACGTGCACAAGATACGCGGGGTATTGACTGAGCAACGCGAGGTGATTGACGCGATGGCTCATGATTTTTCCAGGTTTAGTACATGGGTTACCACTGGGTTAGGACGGATGATGGACAGGTGAGCAGGAGTACCATGTTAGCATATGCCTCAGACCGTGTATCATACCAGTGGCGACTGTCAGACAAAGGACCGGTTAGGCCCAGCACCTCCAAACACCACTAGGACCCCAATGAGCCAGACCTATGATTCTTCTATCCTTATCTTTTATTTTTATCAGTACATTTATTAGTATTCGATGTCATGATGTCGATATCTAATATTTGAACAGGTTCCATATTTTTGCAATATATATATTATTATCATATATATATATATATATATATATGTATATATTATATATATATATATATATTTATTTTATATATATAAATATAATATCATGATATGACATTTTGGTTTGTTTGTATGTGATAGAATCAAGCCTAGCAGTAAGTTCAGCACCATAGTTCATGAATACGAAACCAAACAGGATATTCACACTTAATGCAAGAATAGGAATGAGAGATGATTTCAAATGAGTGGAAGCTGAAAAAAAGTCTAACTTAAAGACTTCGCTGTAAACAAAAGTGCTTCCCGGGAGACAACCTGGATTGTTATTTAATTTTGTTATCGAGTTTGTCTTCCTAGACATCAATACGGCGTATCCGCCCCATACCATACGGCGTATTGAATGTTTGGACGTTATCAGTCTTTATTTTATTGCACTTTAAAAACATTATTGTCAGTTCTGGCAATACGGCGTATTCATTACTTGATACGCCCATAATTCACGACTGACCCGTAATTAGTTTGTTTAGTTTAGTTTAAATTAACCGTAGATACCAAGATAGGAATGCACCTGTTTTCCTATATTTTTTACCGGACCTCGTGAAAGAAATATCGACAAAGTTGGTGGAATATATATTATCTAGAATCTTATGTGTGGTTGAAGTCATGCTAGAATTCAGACGCTTTTTCAACACACAATCTTGCTCATAAACGCAAATTGGAGAATCTACCGAGCAAAAATCAGGAGAGTTTCTCATTCTAATTCTTTTTAAATTCTCGTATTTAATGTTTTATATATACAACGAGGACGTTGTATAATTCAAGTGGGGGATGGAATTAGAATGTTTACTTGTCCTATTTTTCACACTAAAATGCTTAAATTATGCTCAATTTTTTTTTCAAGCATACTTTTGTGAAATTACTTGATACATAACCCGCACACAATAACCCTTGTTAGATATTGTGAGGATTTAACCTTTCCGTTTCCAAATGTTTACCTAAATTCCACAAAATATAAGTGTGTCGGTGATGTTGTAGACTTTAGAACTTGGCTTGGTATATCACTCGAGACCACAGTGATGAGTTGTTAGCCTTAAAATATGGTGACATATCGGAATTACATTAGTTTTCATTAGCAGGGGGGATACAGGGAACTATAACGTTTAGATAGTATAGTGTCCTTGTCTTGGACCTTACTATATACCCCCTCATACTTCGATGGAGGGGCTGAGGATTCATTAATTTTGTAATAAGTTGGGTGTTTCTCTCTCTAAAAATTACGCAATATTCCCTTTTCTTCTCACTAAATAATTATGGCTTTCATTTGTTCATCCTCCCCGACCTCCGAATTCTTACTTGTGTAGCTAGTGATTTCTTATGTCAACAATGGTATCAGAGCTAACACGGGGTGTATTGTATTCGTGTATGTTGTTTTTTTGTGATTTCATTTTTTAGCTCATTGGTTCGGCTTAGCTGATAAGGTTAGGAGTTTAGGATGGGAGAACTTGAGGGTTCGAGCTTTGTTGTGTATCGAGAGAGACGGTGTCGACAGTCTTCGTCGTCACATGGTACTTTCTCATGAGGAGTTTCGTCAGGTTCGTAGGGATCGTGATAATACTCGGAGGAGACTTAGGAGGTTGGAGTCGTTTGTTGAGAGGCGTTTGGGATTCCGCCTTTAGTTTGGTAGTACTATGGTTATGTAGGACATTAGACTGATGGTTAGGTCTAGATGTTAGTAGTAACAATAATCGTAAATCATGTACCCATTATGGGATAATTGTAACCGAATGATGCTTTTATATATGATATGAAAAGCTTATTTTGATTCTCTCGCATGTTCGTCTTTATTGTTATTTATTCGTTCTGGCAAAACATGTGCTATTGTGTTCTTTTTATAAATCTTAACTAGCAATTATAGTAGCTATATCTCATATCGAATCTCACCATGTGCTAGTCTTGTGATGTAGAACAATGACTATCACTCGTTCTGGTATGACCCCGGAGGCAATCGAAGAACTCGTTAACCGACGAGTGGAAGAAGCGTTGACTGCTTATGAGGCAACCCATGCTGCCAATGCTCTCGAGGCTGAAAGTCAAAGCCAAAACGGCAGTAATGACGATAATGGAAATGGTGGAAATGGAAATGCTGGAAATAGAAATGGTGAAAATGGAAATCCAAATGAGAATGATAGAGGTGCTAGGCCTGTTGCTCGAGAATGTACATACCAGGACTTCATGAAGTGTCAACCACTCAACTTCAAGGGAACAAAAGGAGTTGTCGGGTTGATAAGGTGGTTTAAGAATATGAAAAATTGTAGTTCACATCAGTAACTGCCCAGAGAAATACCAAGTTAAGTATGCTACTTGCACCCTGTTAAACAGTGCACTAACTTAGTGGAACTCACATAAGAGAACTATTGGAACTAATGCTGCATTTGCCATGTCATGGAGAGAGCTCATGAAGTTAATGGTTGAAGTGTACTGCCCAAGGAATGAAATTCAAAAGATGGAATATGAACTGTGGAATTTAAACGTGAAGAACAATAATTTGGCTGCTCATACTCAGAGATTCCAAGAGCTTACCATGTTGTGCACCAAGATGGTTCTTGGGGAGGAGGATCGAGTTAAAAGGTTTATTGGAGGTCTCCTAGATAACATCCAGGGTAATGTGATTGCTGTAGAACCCACGAGACTCCAATATGCTGTCTGGATTACCAACAACTTAATGGACCAAAAGTTGAAGGGTTATGCTATGAAAAATGCTAAAAAAAGAAGGTTGGAGGTCAATCAGAGAGACAACCGTGGGCAGCAACCACCATTCAAAAAACAAAATGTTAGAGGTCAAAATGTAGCAAGAGCCTATACGACTGGAAACAATGAAAGAAGAGTGTATAATGGGCCATTACCTCTCTACAACAAGTGTAAGTTTCATCACGAAGGGCCATGCACTATAAGATGTGGGAAGTGTAACAAGGTTGGTCATTTGACCCAGGATTGTAAGGCCACGAATTCCACTACTTCTACTCAGAGGGGTCAAGTAGTAAATCAAAGGGTTGTAACTTGTTACGAGTGTGGGAGGCAAGGACACTACAGGAGTAATTGCCCAAAACTGAAAGATCAAAAGCGTGGCAAGAAAACTGGAAACAAGAATTGGATTGGTGAAGCAAGAGGAAAAGCATATGTGTTAGGCGGAGGAGACGCTAACCCCGACTCAAACATCGTCACGGGTACGTTTCTTCTCAACAACTATTATGCTTCTGTATTATTTGATTCGGGTGCCAATCGAAGTTTCGTGTCGACTACTTTTAGTACCTTGCTTGATATAACCCTCGATACTTTAGACGTTAGGTATGCTGTCGAATTAGTCGACGGGAAAATCTCTAAAACTAATACCGTGCTTAGAGGCTATACGTTAGGATTGTTAGGTCACCCATTCAATATTGACCTAATGCCAGTAAAACTTGGTAGTTTTGACGTCATCATCGGCATGTATTGGCTAGCAAATCATCATGCGGTGATCGTTTATGATGAAAAGATTATGCGTATTCCCTATGGAGATGAAGTTTTGATAGTTCAAGGTGATAGAAGTGTTAAAGGAAAGAAGTCGAAGTTGAGCATTATATCGTGCACTAAAACTCAAAAATATATTCAGAAAGGTTGCTAAATTTTTCTGGCTCAAGTGACGAAGAAGGAAACCAAAGACAAGTCGGAGGAGAAGCGACTTGAGGATGTGCCGACTATACGGGACATTTCGAAGGTCTTCCCAGAAGATTTTCCCAGATTACCACCAACACGACAAGTTGAATTTCAAATTGACTTAGTCCTTGGTGCCGCACCTGTGGCACGAGCCCCGTATATATTAGCACCGTCAGAACTGCAAGAATTGTCTACTCAACTACAAGAACTTTCTGACAAAGGATTCATAAGACCGAGTTCCTCACCCTGGGGAGCCCCGATCTTGTTTGTCAAAAAAAAAGACGGTTCTTTTCAGATGTGTATCGACTACCGCGAACTGAACAAGCTGACTGTGAAGAATCGATATCCACTTTCGAGAATTAACGATTTATTTGACCAGTTTCAAGGATCAAATGTTTACTTGAAGATCGACTTGAGGTTTGGTTATCACCAACTTAGAGTTCATGACGAGGACATTCCAAAGACGGTGTTTAGGACTCGCTATGGCCACTATGAGTTCCAAGTAATGCCTTTTGGATTGACAAATGCACCAGCAGTGTTCATGGACTTGATGAATCGGGTGTGCAAACAATACTTAGATAAATTTATGATCGTTTTTATTGAAGACATCTTGATCTACTCCAATAGCAGGGAAGAGCATGCAGAACATCTTAAGTTAATTTTGGAGTTGCTTAAGAAGGAAGAATTGTACGCCAAGTTTTCAAAATGCGAATTAAGAAAGGTTGCCCAATTTTTCTGGCATAAGTTACGAGGAAGGAAACCAACGACAAGTCAGAGGAGAAGCGACTTGAGGATGTGCCGACTGTACAGGACTTTTCGAAGGTCTTTCTATAAGATTTTCCTAGATTACCACCAGCACGACAAGTTGAATTCCAAATCGACTTAGTCCTAGGTTAAATTTTTAATAGTGAGCGCAGAATGTTGTAAACATGAATCTATTGAGGACTAATTATCCTATAACCGAGTTAGTAGCGTTTAATAGGTTTCGGGAGACACGAACTAACGAATATATACCATGTCGGATTTCACTAGGTTATCTTGGTCAGATAACTCTAGGGCAGTTAATTTCTTGATTGGCATATAATATGCTTCTTTGAATTGAGCCTCGGTGTCATGAGCTTAGCGCAACAGTAAATACTTTTTATATGAAGTTGTACCTATTATAAATGTCGCATGCGTACTGTGAACTTGTGGTCCACTCTTATTACTAAATTCAAACCTATGAATTCACCAACTTTATGTTGACTGTTTTAAGAATGTTTTATCAGGTGCTTAGCTGGATTATTCTTGAGGTGCTATTTGATGTTGCATGCATTGTCGGGTGTCTTTCAAGAAAATTTATCTTTAAATTTTAATACTCGTTGTTTTAAAAACACATTATGGTTCCGCTGCATTTGTCTTAAGCTTCCGCTAAAACTATTTCATTTATGTTAAGAATATTGTAAGACTATTTTGTTTTTTATTAATAGCAACGAGTTATGTTTTAGCAAACGTTCCATATAGTGGGAGTGTCGTTTATACTTGATCATGTGTGATGTATATTATGAGTCCACACCCTCGAACAGTGGTTTGCGTCCAGGACCCCGTTTTGGGGGGTGGTAACGGACTAACTAGTGGAATGTCCCTGGATAGATCCCTCCGGTTCTGGCTGGATCGTGGGAACGTATACCTATACCTAACCACCTTATAACTCCAAATAATTAAATGCATGGTCGGTATCTTGGTAACATTCACAGCCTTAAAAAACCATTTGTACTGCTCCTCCTCACATGTGCATCGATATTCGAAAACGTTTAGCACATAAAGGGAGAAGCTTGCAATTGAGTCGTTAAATTCACATCATTATTTATATATCTTAATCACATCTTCTCCCCTTATAAAAAATGTCAAATTTCTTGATATTTTGGATATCATTTGATTCAAATATTCATGGTTTCGGGGAAAAAATGTCCAATTATTAACAAGCTGATTATTTGAACATTTTTAATGCTCCCTCTCAAATTATAAGGGTATTGTATGGTGTTTGAGTATGTTAATTTGAAAAATATTGAATTTACTAAGAAATTCTTGAAAATTCATACTCAAACACTATATATGCCTAATTTTTGAGTCTACACTACATATATACATATTCACAAGTTTATAAAATATACAAAATGACCTTATGATGACGAACACAATATGACAAAGTCATATTGTTTGTTGAAGTAGTCGGAGGTCAGTTCCGTAGTGTCTCCCACCAACAAACTTTTCAAAGCTCCTCATCATCCTTCTTTCCTTCAGCTGCTTGTCAATAGACTTGATCATGATATGAGCTCTTTTCTTTTCCAATGAACTCCATCTTCTCTGTGGCAGGTACTCCATTCGGATATTCTTAGTGATGTCATCCAACGAAGTTCGAAGCCTTGTTAATGTGTCATCGCTGAACTTGTAGAGTTCATCTGAGCGCATCAACCTGTTTCTCCCTAGGGTGTCAACATAAATGAATCCTTGAGGGTCTTGATATAGAGTGTATGGGTCCTTTTTCCTGAGTCCGGGTTTTGTAGTTTCTGGCTTGGTGACGTTGATCTTCTTCTGGTAGCTTTTGACTCCTAGTTGAAAATCTTCGACTCTATTTTGAATAACCATGCTTCTAGTGAACATTCGTAGTGCTATAGCAAAGTCGGAAACATCATCGCCCGAGAGATTGGTGAGCCTGTTCTGAACAATAAGGATCAGCATGTCCTCAATGTCATTGATACAAAGTCTTGGGAAGTCGCCTTCCTTGAATGTTTAAAGATCGTTATCAGCTCTTCGTACTTCAATCTCTCTCAGATACCCATACCCATGTTTTCGCATTACCTCGACCCGAGTCACTGCCAGAATATGTTTGGTAGAGTAGACATCATGAGTGGATTCCAATCCTCGTGCATACCCATAGAAGGTCTTACGTTGATCTCTCCAATGTGAAATACCCCAAAGTGCATGTTTATCATAGGCGACTTTAACAGGACTCCAAATGTTTTGTACCATGTCTTCAATGCCTAGAAGATCATATTGTGCGGCCTTTGTCTTTGTTATGGAAGTCGTATAAGTCATGGTCGAGATTCCTCCTTGCAGATACTTGAGATCGTTGTTGAAGAAGTATTCAACCGGTACCATTTGACGGTTCCCATTCATGACTAAAGGTAGGGGTTTGGTAAGATCAAATGAATAATCACTATAACCTTTGCCCTTTTTGTGTTCTGAATATTTCATTTATAGTCCTTTGACTATTTGACGTTTGTTAGTTTATTCAGATTTTGTATCGTGTTGACGGTGGTGATTTTGTTGAGAATTATGGTAATTTATGGTTATTTTTGAAAAATATTCCTTTTTAGAGGTTATTATTATGTTATTTGTATTCTGGGTGGTTTGACCCGTGAATTTTAAGAAATGCCGAAAAACAAGTCCTAACACGTCCGTTAATGTCCAAATGAGTTTTGAAGGGTTTAAAGTGTAAATATGTCATGTAAATACTATAGGTTAATGGAAAGGTATTTTTAAGGTGAATAAAAATGCTAATTAACTTTGGAGAAAATTTTACGATCAAGTTTTACGAGTATTTAAGTGATCCCGACACGAAAAGAAAGACCCGACACCCCATAGGATGCCATAACCGGTCATGTAAGCTTAAGGGGACAAGGAGGCTTAATTTTAGCTAATATGTCCCGATGATGTACACTTATATGCTTTCACTAGACATTTCCATCATTTCTTTTCATTTCAAAAAAATAAAACACACACATAGGTGTGTGTGTGTGTGTTTGTGTGT
>BQNB010030569.1:28934-54762 GCA_026074375.1 Tanacetum coccineum | reverse complement strand
GTTAATCAATGTGATTAGTACTTATACGGCCTATATTAATTTAGGTTGCATCCGATCATTTGCGTGACGCATTATCTGTAATTTTTGGATTATCAGTAACTCAATGTGTGTTCATAGCCCCACGTTTTACATGGTTTGGTTTTATAAGTTTTGGGGTGGAAAACATGCATTTGTTTTATAACTGGACCCAAGTGGATAATATTTATACTATGATTACGTGTTGCCTAAGTAGCGATAACCCAAGTTGAGCCCATTATCATGAACTGTCAATTACTGGATTGTGAGCGCGAATGTTATGAATAGATCTATTGGGATTGACATCCCCGTTCGGGTGATTAGCTATCACTAGACAAACGAACGTATACCATGTCGGATTAGGGATGTTTCGGGTTAGAACATCAATACGGACAATGTGGGCAATTATATATTGCCATTTATTTATGTCGAGCTTCAGTGTCATAAGCTTAGGGCAACGTAATTACAATTATGTGATGTTTTGCATCTCCTGCATTATCATATACTTGGGGAAATCTTGTGGTCCAACCTTATATGATTTATCAAACCTATGAATTCACCAACATTATTGTTGACGTTTTAAAGCAATGTTTTTCAGGAGGTCAGTAAGCACAAGGTGCAAGCGATACATTGGTGATTTTGTATTTTGGGATGACATGCTTAAAGATATGGTTGCATTATATTTTGGGAATCATGTATTATGAACTAGTATCTTTGTAATATGAATAATGAATAAGTTAAGCTTCGGGCTTTTTGTAACAAATGTTTGCTAAATCCAATGTATCAGTTTTAAACGACTTTTAATGGTCGTTCTATATATATCTTGTGTTATTGATCTAAGATGTGACACGCCCCAGACCCTTATTCCGCTGCGACCCAATTTGGGGGTGTTACACTTTGGATTCATAATCAACTACTTGATTATGAGTACAATTTTATGCATACCAAGATCTTTATTGACAATAACAGTACTATTTGCATAATTAAAAATCCTGCTTTTTATTCAAAAACAAAGCATATAGAGATTATACATCACTTTATTAGAGATTGCAATGAAAAGAAACTGATTCAAATGGTTAAAATCCATACTGACAAGAATGTTGTAGATTTACTTACAAAAGTTTTTTATGTAAGTAGATTTCAATATTTGATTGCTAGTATTGGAATGTTAAATCTCTAAAATCTTTTATCTCTTTATGTTTTTGTAGAGTTTTGTATTGATTAGTACTGTTATTCATGTCATTAAAAGTTTCTGCTATTAAGTATAATTAGAACTGCTGGTTATACTTAATATTGACGAGTTAATACTGTTAGTTATACTTAATACTATTAGGTATAATTAATACTGTGATTATTGTGAAAATTGTTATAGATTGTGTTTTCTTGGTTTTTGGACTAACATTTTAAAGGAAAATCAAAGAAAAGTATTAGATTGAACAGAGTGTTTGGGTGAGTAAAAGAATTGAGAAAATTAAGTGAGCATAAAAACAGAAAGAGAGCTGTGTGATATAAAAACAGACAGAGTGTACAAGTGAGTAAAAGAATTGAGAGATAGTGAATTAAAAATAGAAAGAGAGGACCTTTATTTTTAATGGATCTTAAGTTTAGAATGGAATTGGAGTTAATGTTGGTGACTCAAAGTTAATGCTGCTAGGCATAACTTACTGCTGAGTTAATACTGCTGGGTTACTTACTACTGCTGTTGAAAGTTAATGCTGCCAGGCATACCTTACTACTGGTGATGGTTAATGTTGTTGAGGGTATTTTCATAAATACTTCGATTAAGGGTTTCAATCATTCTTTTAATCGATTTTACTCTTTCAAATACTCTCTAATCATAAACCCTAACTCAATTTTATCATCCATCATTAAAACCTAGCACAAATGGCGAATCTAAAGTTTGCTGATACTCATAACATGGTCGCGTTTTTGTCTAAATCGACAGAAAGCGAATGGTTTGAACAAATTGTGGATTTTCTAAATGCAAACCCTATAAGATATGCACTAACGATCAATCCCACTATATACATTTCGTGCATAGAACAGTTCTGGGCTACTGTCAAGGCAAAAACTATCAATGAGGAAGTACAGTTACAAGCCCTAGTGGATGGGAAGAAGATAATCATAACTGAATCAATTATGAGAAGAGATCTTCAACTGGAAGATGCTGAAGGTGTTGATTGTCTACCCAATGCTACCATCTTTGAACAACTTGCATTAATGCGGTATGAGCAGGTTTCCCAAAAACTCACTTTCTATAAAGCATTCTTCTCCCAACAATGGAAATTCCTCATTCATACGATTTTACAATGTCTAAGTACAAAGACTACTGCATGGAATGAGTTTAGTAGCACTATGGCATCTGCAATCATCTGTTTAGCTACAAACCAGAAGTTTAACTTTTCAAAGTACATTTTTGAAAGTATGGTTAAAAACTTGGAGAATCTGTCTGGTAAATTCTTGATGTATCCAAGGTTTGTGCAAGTTTTTTTGGATCAACAACTTGAAGGAATGTCAAGTCATAACAGAATTTATGTTACACCCTCTCACACTAAGAAGATTTTTGGAAACATGAGAAGGGTAGGGAAAGGTTTTTCTGGAAGGGAAACACCATTATTCCAAACAATGGTGGTACAAGAACAAGCAGCAATGGTTAAAGGTTCAGCAAATCCTACTGTTCCCCATCATACTCCCACCATTATTCAACCATCTCTTCAACCTCAAAAGAAACAAAAACCTAGGAAGCCAAAGAGAAAGGACACTCAGATACCTCAGTCTAGTGGTCCTACTAAACATGTAGCATATGAGGCTATCTATAAGGAGTTGGATGACAGTTTGGTAAGGGCTGCCACTACTGCTTCTAGCTTAGAAGCAGAGCAGGACATTGGTAACATAGATAAGACCCAATCCAAGGCAACACCTAATGAAACTGGTTCCCAAGGAACTAATTCAGTTGGTGGTCCCAGGCGCCAAGAAACCATAGGGGATACTACTGCTCTAACTAGGTTTGAGAGTGTATCTAAACTTTCCAATGATCCACTGCTCGCAAGAGGTAACACACTTTGAAGTGGTGAGGATAGTCTGAAACTTAATGAATTGATGGAATTATGTACAAATTTACAAACAAGAGTTCTTGATTTGGAGAAGACAAAGACCACTCAAGCTAATGAGATTGCAAGTTTAAAGAGGAGGGTCAAAAGGCTTGAGAAGAAGAAGAGGTCAAGAACTCATAGGCTTAAAAGGTTATACAAAGTTGGTCTTACAGCTAGGGTAGAATCCTCTAGAGATGAAGAAAATTTAGATGAGGATGCATCCAAATAGGGGAGGATAAATGCTATTGATGCTGATGAAGACATTACCCTGGTTATGATCAAGATGATGCTGATATGTTTGATGTAAACACTTTAGCTGGTGAGGAAGTATTTGTTGCAGAGCAAAGTGGAAATGTTGTTGAGGAAGTAGTTGTTGTGATTGATGCTGCCAGTACAATTCCAATTAGTGCTGCTATAATAACTGATGTTGAAGTTACTTTGGCTCAAGCACTAGCAGAGTTGAAGAGTGAAAAACCCAAGGCTGATAAGTTTGTGATACAAGAACCAGAGCAGGGTACAACTACAACAACACCTACAACAATAATATATGTACTAAAACCTCCACATGACATAGGCAAAGGGATTATGATTGAAGAGCCTGTGGTGGAACAAGTGAAGCCTATAAAGAGGCTTGAACAAATAAGGCTTGATGAAGAACTTGCCTTTAAGCTACAAGCTGAAGAAGAAGAAGAAGAAAGGCTTGCCAAAGAAAAAGCTTAACAAATTGAAGAAGCCAACATAGCTTGGGATGATGTTCAGGCTAAAGTTGAAGCTGATTATCAGTTGGCTCAAAGACTACAAACTCAAGAGCAAGAAGAATTGACTGATGAAGAAAAGGCAAGATTATTTGTACAGTTCTTAGAGCAAAGAAGAAAACACTTTGCAGCTAAAAGAGCAGAATAGAAGAGGAACAAACCACCAACCTAAGCTTAACAAAGAAAAATCATGTGTAGTTACCTGAAGAATATGGAAGGAAAGAAGCCCAAAGACTTAAAGAATAAATCTTTTGATTCTATTCAGAAGATGTTTAACAAAGCTTTCAAGAGGGTGAATACATTTGTTGACTTCAGAACAGACTTGGTGGAAGGTAGTTCTAAGAGAGCAGGAGAAGAGTTGGAACAAGAAAGTATTAAGAAGTAGAAGGTGGATGAGGATAACGAAACAGCATAGCTTCAAAGTCTAATAAAAGTCATTCCAGATGAAGAAGAGGTAGCAATTAATGTTGTACCTTTAGCTACTAAGCCTCTAACTATTGTTGACTGGAAGATCCACAAAGAAGGAAAGAAAAGCTATTATCAAATAATATGAGTTGATGGAAAGTCACAAATGTACAGAGTCTTTAGTCAAATGCTTAAAAGTTTTAGCAGGGAAGATTTGAAAGATTTATACAAGCTAGTAAAAGCTAAATATGGATTAACAAGACCAGTGGAAGACTTAGATTTAATTTGATATGGAGATTTGAAGACAATGTTTGAACCACATGTTGAAGATCAAGTATGGAAGAATCAAGATGATTACAAAGTGTTGGATTGAAAGTTATATGATTCCTGTGGAGTTCATTCATTGAGAATGCAACATGTGTACATTCATATGTTGGTAGAGAAGAGATATCCCCTTAAACCATCTACAATCACAGATATGCTGAACAGGAAGCTTCAGGTTGATTATTTAAATGAAATGGCATATCGGCTTCTTAAACTTCTCACAAAACAGCTTAAGAATCAATGAAGTGTCTGGAAGCATCCTCCTGGTGATTAATGAAGCTTTCAATGAAGAAACTTGAGATTTTGAAGAAGAATATCAAGTTTAGGGGAGGATTGTTGGGATTAAAAGGCTTCTTGATGATCTTAGAGTTACTGCCGCTCAGGTTTGTGTTACTGCTGTTAAGCTAAAGTTAGTGTTCATAATGTGGGTGATAAAAGAGTTATAAGACCAGTGTGGAACAACACAAGTAGGGTGAATCACAAGAACTTTGCTAATAGAATGAATCACCCTCACCCTAATAGAAGATTTGTTCCACAAGCAGTATTAACCAAGTCTGGCAAAATTAATAATGCTGATGCAAGTGTTAATACTGCTGTCAGACCAGTTAATACTGCTGGCTCAAAAACAACTGTGAGTCATCCTAGACCAATATCAAATGCTTACAAAAAGGGATATTCACAAGTCACAAAGCCATTTAACAAGTATTCAGCAAACAAAAACAGTATTTTTAATAAAAAGGTTAATACTGTCGGTAAGATACTTTGCTAGGGTTAAGTTGTAGTAAGTAAAAACAAGGTAAAAGGGGTTAATGTTGTTAAGGCCTCAGCATGCTGGGTTTGGAAAGCCAAAAATAGTAGTGCATCAAATACTTTCAAGAAATATTCTTACATTGATGCACAAGACAGATCCAAGTCTATAATGGCTTGGATCCCCAAAAGAGCTTAATTCTCTTATTTTATGTGCAGGTGCAACCCTCAGCAGAAGGAGTACAAGGAAATAAAAAAAGGAGTTATTGATATGATTGCCTCAGGCACAAGACTGGAAACAATGCTATCTTGTGAATATGAAGATGATGATGGTTGGTTTTGGTTTTCTTTGGAGATGGTAAAGGTGAATTTCTAGAAAAGGTAAAAAATCAAAACTAGGAACATTGGATTTTGATTATGTGTTTTACTTGTATAAGGATCTTAAGTATCTTGTTTAGTGTTGTTACAAATATGTGACAAAAACGTAATAATGTTCTTTTTAAGTACTGAGTCTTTTCTTATCTTCAGTCATTTAAGCTACTGATGAAAGTCAAGTCTTGCTGTGAGTTACAAGTAAGGATAACATGTATTAGTGTTGACTAAAGAATGTTGTTCCCCACTAAAGGTTTAACTTGCATCGTTGTAGGCTGCAATTGATGAATCCAATTTTTGGCATAGGAGGCTTGGTCAAATAAACTTTAAAAACATGAATAAACTTGTGAGAGGAAACCTAGTTAGAGGTTTTCCTTCAAAGATCTTTGAAAATGACCATTCTACTATTGCTTAATAGAAAGGAAAGCAACACAAAGCCTCCTGTAAGACCAAACTTGTAAACTTAATCAGCAAACCCTTACATATGCTTCATATGGACCTATTTGGTCCTAAGATGTTAGAGGTGTTAATTGAAAAAGTCTTATTGGCCTGTTGTCACTGATGACTGTAGTAGATTTTCTTAGTATTCTTTTTGGCATATAACGGCAATTTAACTAGTGCGATATTATAGACCTTTATAACTGAAATAGAAAATCAACTAGACTATAAAGTAAAAGTTATCAGAAATGACAATGGAACTGAGTTCAAAAATAGTGTAATGAATCAGTTTTGTGAAATAAAGGGTATTAAGAGGGAATTCAATGTTGCTAGGACTCATCAGCAGAATGGTATTGCTGAGAGGAGAAATAGAACACTAATAGAGGTTGCAAGAACTATGTTAGTTGACTCTAAGTTGCCAACCACCTTTTGGGCTGAAGCAGATTTTTTACTGCTTGCTTTGTGCTAAATTAGGGTCTTAGTCAATTAAGCATCTTAACAAGACAACACTTATGTACTTATTCATGGAAGAAACCCATGATAGACTTCATGAAACCTTTTGGGTGTCTTGTTACCATCTTAAATACCAGGGATCATCTAGGCAAGTTTGATGGAAAAGCTGATCAGGGATTTTTTGTTGGGTACTCTGTAGTTAGCAAGGCCATGAGAGTATTTAACAAGAGGACCAGGATAGTTGAAGAGACCTTTAACCATTGATTCTTTAAAACTACACTAAAATGTGACAGGAATTGGACCAGATTGGGCTTTTGTGTTGATTCTTTGGACATGAATCTTTGAAACTATGTGCTAGTTGTTGCAGGAAAACAAACTAATGGTATTGCAGGAAATTGAGATTGCTTTGATTACAGGTCAAGCTAAGAAGAGGACAGAACCTGAACAAGAATACATCCTAATACCTTTCTACACAACTGATCCATTAATCTCTCAAGGTCCTAAGGATAGTAAAGAAGATTCTAGAATGAAGCCTACAGAAGAGGATGTAAGTGGAGCTTTAGATAAAGATAGGGAGGATGATCAAGCCATAAGAAGTGAGTTTGAAAGGCTACTTCAACAAGAAAAGTAGACTGTACATCCTAACAGCACTAATAGTATTAATACTGTTAGTACACATGTTAGTGCTGCTATACCATATTTTACTAATGATGATCCATCATCACCAGTTAATGCTGCTGAAGCTTCTAATGCATTTGAGGAACATCTATTTGAAAGATTTTCTCCTTTTAAAAATGTATTTACACTTCCACTTGTTTCAAATGTGACTCCAATGGATGATACTGGAATTTTTGGTAATGCTTATAATGATGATGATGTGGGTGCAGATGCTGACCTAAACAACTTGGGAACAACTGTAAATGTCAGTCCTATTCCCACAACTAGAATTGACAAGGATCATCCTAAAGACCAGATCATTGGAGACTTTAATTCAGCTATTCAAACAAGGAGAATGACCAAGATTTCTGATGAACATGCTATGGTATGTTACATTAATAAACAAAGGAGAACAAATAACAAAGATTATCAAAACTGCTTATTTGCCTATTTTCTCTCTCAAATGGAACCCAAGAAAGTGATTCAAGCTCTGGAAGATCCAAGCTGGATAGAAGCAATGCAAGAGGAGCTTTTACAATTTCAACTTCAGAAGGTTTGGACACTGGTTAATCTACCTAATGGCAAGAGGGCCATTGGAACAAATTGGGTCTTTAGAAACAAAAAGAATGAGAGAGGGATTGTAGTGAGAAACAAGGCAAGACTGGTTGCATAAGGTTATACCAAAGAAGAAGGAATTGATTATGGTGAGGTTTTTGCTCTTGTTGCTAGGATAGAAGCAATCATGTTATTTTTGGTCTATGCATCATTTATGGGGTTTATTGTGTACCAGATGGATGTAAAGAGTGCCTTTTTATATGGTACTATTGAAGAGGATGTGTATGTGTGCCAACCTCTTAGTTTTGAAGATCCATAGTTCCCTAATAAGATTTATAAGGTCGAAAAAGCTTTATATGGTCTACATCAAGCTCCTAGAGCCTGGTATGAGACTTTGTCTACCTACTTAATTGAAAATGGATTTAGAAGAGGCACTATAGATAAGACTTTGTTCATCAAGAAGGACAAAGGTGATATATTGTTAGTTCAGGTGTATGTTGATGATATCATCTTTGGGTCTACAAAGAAGTCTTTATGTGATGAGTTTGAGCAAATAATGCATAAGAAATTCTAGATGAGTTCTATGGGGGAACTCACTTTCTTCTTAGGGTTACAAGTACAACAGAAGAAGGATGAAATCTTCATTAGCCAAGACAAATATGTGGCTGAAATATTGAAGAAGTTTGATTTTGCCACTGTGAAGACAGCAAGCACTCCTATGGAACCTAACAAGGCATTGGTTAAGGATGAAGAAGCTGAAGCTGTAGATGTTCATTATAGATCAATGATTGGATCATTGATGTAGTTAACGTCTTCTAGACCAGACATAACTTTTGTTGTTTGTGCTTGTGCAAGGTTCCAAGTTACACCTAAAACCTCACATCTTTATGTTGTGAAGAGGATCTTTAGTACTTGAAAGGTCAACCTAAATTGGGCCTTTGGTATCCTAGAGATTCAACATTTAACTTGGAAGCCTTTTCAGATAGTGACTATGCTGGTGTTAGTCTTGACAGGAAATCCGCAACAGGAGGTTGTCAATTTCTTAGCAAGAGATTAATTTCATGGCAATATAAAAAGCAAACAATTGTTGCAAACTCCACTACTGAAGTAGAGTATGTTGCTGCTGCAAATTGTTGTGGTCTGGTGTTATGGTTTAAAATCAAATGCTTGATTTGGGTTCAACTTCTTGAACACCAAGAGTTTCTCTTTGATATGAAGGCACCATCTATATGTGAGAGAATCCAGTGTTTCACTCTAAAACCAAGCACATAGAGATTAGACACCATTTCATTAGAGATTCTTATGAGAAGAAGTTGATTCAAGTGATCAAGATTCACACAGACCACAATGTTACAGATCTTCTCACAAAGTCTTTTGATGTTAGCAGGTTTAATTTTTGTTGCAAGGATTGGTATTTAATCCTTAAGAGCATAGATTTAAGGGGAGGTTTGTTGTGTATAGGTACAAAGGCTTATACACATATGATGTTTGAGTTGGTATTGAAAAGTAAAATGATGCTCATTAGTTAATAATGTTGGGTTTTGTTTTTTCTGTAGGGTGATACTTATATGTAGCCAAACGTCTATTGCTGCTAGGCTCAGTTAGTGCTGCTGTATATGTGAATTGGTGCAGCTGATAATACACATAGAAGCTTTGTTTGGGGGAAGGCTGTATGGAACTATGTGTATAAGTATAGCAGATTATACATCATGGATGCTTAGAATAAAGTGCAAGAGCTGCCAAGTGATGAAAATAGGTTAATTCTGGTAACTGATACTTAATACTGCTAAGATTAAAAGTTAATGTTGTCAGTTATTATGAGCAATACGCAAGATGTTTTGGATTGTGTTTCTTTGTGTTTGGAACTAACATTTTGCAGGATAAGAGCTTAAAGGATATTTGATTAATAATGGATATGCTGACTTGGTGTGAATGCTGGTGACTTTGTTAATACTGTTGATATTTCACATGTTGGTTTTCACCACATAACAAATGGTCATCAATTCACCATGTCTAACAGACATAGAAAAGAATAAAAATATAAAAAAAAAAAATTAAACAAATAACAAACATACAACAAAATAAATAACCAATAAATGGCTATTCCATCGACAAAACGACGACTGGTAAAGAATTCTCAAATTCGTTGATGGCTAGTAGTTTGCCAAAAACTATAAGTGCGTAAGTTAGTACTGCTAGTACAAACTTATATTTGCTAGCCTAACTTGGTGCTGCTAAAAGTTACCGTTACTAAATACTATTCAGGGGTACTTTTTTACAAATTAACGGCTACTTTCCTCTTAAGTTTTCTTTAGTGCTTATATAAGCCTATTAATCAAACAATATCTTTCACAAATACCAATTTCTCATAATTCATCAAACCCTAATCGATTTTGGAACTGACAAAATTCAATTATCCATGGCTGATCTTGCTTTTGTAAACCAACAGAACATGGTCGCATATTTAGAAAAGAGTGATGAGAATATAGAATTTCATCAGATAGTGGACTTCCTCTCTACATGTTCGATCAACTATGCTCTCAGTGTAAGTCCCACTATCTATGCTTCTTATATTGAACAGTTTTGGAATACTGCTACTTACAAAACAATCAATTCAGTGAAGCAAATACATGCCATAGTTGATGGCAAGGCAGTAGTAATATCAGAATCATTAGTGAGGAATGATCTTCTCTTCGATGATGAGGATGGTATTACGTGCCTCACAAATGATGAAATTTTTGAAAACCTTGCATTGATAGGGTATGAACATCTTTCAACAAAACTTACTTTTCAAAAGGGTTCATTCTCTCCATAATGGAAATTCCTAATACATACCATCCTTCATTGTATAAGTTCAAAATCAACTGGATGGAATGAGTTTTCAACTAATTTGGCTTCGGCAGTTATATGTTTGGCAAAGGGTTAAAAATTTAATTTTTCTAAACTGATTTTTGATGGTATGTTAAGTAACTTGGATTCAAAGAAGTTTTTAATGTAGCCAAGGTTTTTACAACTCTTTTTGAATAACCAGCTTAAAGATCTACCAGAACCTTTTAATGATACTTATGACAAACCAAGCCATACTAAAAAGGTTTTCTCAAATATGGCAAGGAAAAGTAAAGTTTTTTCAAGAAAAGTTACTCCACTTTTTGACTCCATGTTGGTGCAAAACCATGCACCTGAGGGTGAAGGTTCAGCAATACCTCCTGAACCCCAACCCACACCCTCTATCTTACAACCAAATGTTTCAGAACCTTAAATTAAACCACTTCAAACTGAAACACCTCCAACAGTTTTCCATGAACCTCAAACTGAAGCACATATTGAGCAAATACTCCCATATCCATCTACATATCATAGAAAACACAGAAAGACTCAAAAACATAGGAGAGCCAAAAAGGTCACTGAGTTACCTCAGACTAGTGTGCCTCTAGACCTTGGAGCAGATGAGGCTGTCTATAAGGAGGGGGTGATAGTGTGGAAAAAGGGTTATCACTACTGATTCTAGCTTAGTTGCAGCACAAGACAGTGATAACATAATTAGGACCCAGACCACGACAATGCCAAATGTTGACATTCCTCAGGGAATGGATACAAGTGGCAGTCCCTGGGGCCAAGAAACCATAAGGGGTGCTCTTGCTCAGACTAGGTCTAAGAGAGTGCTTGAAAAGCCCAATGAACCACCTCTCCCAGAAGGTCACACGTCTGGAAGTGGGGAGGGCAGGATGGAACATACTTTTGAATTGATGGACACTGTACCACCTACACCCCATGATTCACCTCTCACAGGAGGTTACACACCTGGAAGTGATGAGGGTAGGCTGAAACTGAAAGAATTAATGGCTATGTGTATAAAATGGTCATAACAGGTGCTTGACTTCGAGAAAGAGAAGTGTTAGCCTTAATTT
Source organism: Tanacetum coccineum (assembly GCA_026074375.1). Taxonomy (NCBI): domain Eukaryota; kingdom Viridiplantae; phylum Streptophyta; class Magnoliopsida; order Asterales; family Asteraceae; genus Tanacetum; species Tanacetum coccineum. The sequence goes on along the minus strand of BQNB010030569.1, from coordinate 43,041 downwards.
TGTATAAGTCGAACAAGAATGTTATCGGTCTTATTAGTCATAATTAGTCTTGTTAAGTAATAGGCTAGTCGGGTTCAACGGGCTTGGATTGTAATCTAATATTGTATGTGTTTCGGGCTCAAAGCCCAAGATAAGCCAAGCCCGACCCATTAGTAAAAGCCCATACGCCTACATGTTGGCTAGGGTTATAAATAGGACCCTCTCCACACATGGAGAGGGTGTTGGTTGCATTTTCTCTCATTTGTAATCCTCCATTTCTCTTTCTAATCAAATCTTTCTCTCTTGTTTGTCTCTATAATTTTCCATTTTCCATTTCTCTCTTTCTAGCTTATTACTTATTTGGTATGGCTTATTGTTGTGATATGGGTTAAGTCTTGGGATAAAATTTGGTATAACTCGCCACAGGTGGGTTTAGTGGTTTTATTGTGGTGATTCATAGCTTATTCTCTTCGGCTTCTTGTGCTTATTTTTTGCTTTTTATGCGTTCGGATTAAACCAAAACAAACAAAAAGACTATAATATTTATTCATAAAAACTTTCCTACTAAAGACTTTTTCAATTAAGCTCCTTGTTTCAAAATTTCAAGTGTTGTTCTTCGTAGGCTTCTTGTGGTTTACCAGCTTGCTTGGGTTGTTGTTTTAATTTTTTTTCTTTCTTTCTTTGTAGCTTATTGTTTTCTACTTTTCGTTGCCTAAACGTCCTTTACACATCTTCAAACTTTCTTGTCATAAAATCGTTATAAGCGTATTTGTGTTTTACTTCATGGATTATTCATTGTGGTGAAAAGAGCTTATCCTACAAGCTTATTTTTGAGTTTTTAAGTGTTTTTTTGGTTAGCTTATTTTCTTTTGTGTGGTCCAACGTTTGAAGACAATAGAAAGGACTCAAGGACGATTTGTGTTTTGGCTAAAATACAAAAAGTACATTTTGTTTGTGTGTGAGGCGAAGTATACAGTTGCAAAGAAGGCGATCTATACACGTTTGCTTGTAGGCAATCTATACAAGTTTCTTGAAGGCGATGTATACACGATCATCTTAGGCCAACAATACAACATCACAGGCGATCTATACATTTTAGTAACGCGATTTATACCATCATCAAAGTAGGCAAACTATACAACCTTGAGTAAGGCGAACTATACATTTTACAAAGACGATGTATACGTTTTTCGTGTAGTTGATTTAGACGTTAAAGAAAAAAAACAAGGATGACTTATACGTAAAAGAAAACCACAGGCGATTTATACAACACAAAAAAACAACTACACGAGTTATACAAAAGCATAACAAGAAAAAACGTAGTTCATGTTGTTTCGGGTTTTATGGTTTCGTGTGATGTTCAACGACAGGACTTAAGACTTATACCATTGTGATCGTAATCCGTTTTCGATCAATGTGGTATACTCATTTTTCACCGACGATAACCGTAACGTACCGCGAGACAAGATTTACATTCAGCCGTTAGTCCACAAAAGTGAACCGTTATTGCACCGTTAGTCCCTATTTGAGTTTTAATCAACCGTTTCTCATTTAAAGTTCAACGTTTGTGCACCGTTCATCGTTTTAAGCTCAGTTTTCGCCAACAAAAGCTCACGTACTTCAATTTCAACAACAATTAATTATTGTTTCACGGTTTCTTCTTGATTTTGTGAAATCCCGCAAAAGATACGATTCTTTTCTCGGTTTTAATTTAAGATTTGTAAAATCTCGTGAATGTTAATTGATTTCGATCCACAACAACAATCACTTTACCTACTTAAGATTCAATATCCATTCACAACTTCATCAAAATGTCAAATACCAATATGCAAACTTAAACATCCAATGCTCTTCATAATGCTATCATGGAAGCGGGTGGCAAATATCGTCCACCAATGTTAGCACTGGGTAATTACATTCAGTGGAAATCCAGAATCAAGAGATACATTGACACCAAACCTAACAATGAACTCATCTATTATTTTCTCCAAAATCTACCATACACGTATCAATGGACTGAGAAGACAGTTCCAGTTGCTGAAGGTAGTTTTGAAACAACTACAAAAAGGTATATGGAGAACTATAAGAATGTTTCACAAGACATACGCGATCAACTAAATGCTGAAGCTGAAGCCGTTCAGATCATTCTTACCGGGATAGATAACGATATCTACTCCACAGTTGATGCTTGTCCTAATGCATGTGAAATGTGGAAAGCCATTGAAAGGTTGAAACAAGGTGAATCAATCAATGTTCAAGATCTTGAAACCAACTTGTATTAGGAGTTTGGAAAATTCACATCACGGTATGGTGAATCACTTGAATCGTATTACTCAAGGTTCTATAAGATGATGAATGAGCTTGTCAAAAATCAGTGTGATGTTACAAATCATCAAGTGAATGTCCAGTACTTACTTCAACTTCAACCAGAATGGCAAAGGTTTGTGACACTTGTTAAGTAGATTCAAGAGCTGAAGACTGTATCCTATCATAAACTTTATGACATACACCAGAATGAAGTCAACGAGATAAGAGTTGAAATACTAGCACGTACTGCTAATCCACTTGCACTTGTTGCTCAACAACAACCAGTTTACCATCCTCAAAACCATCCTACTCACAACAATCAATATTCCTCCACCAGATCACAACAAGCTACTAGAAACCGAGGAAAAGCAATTGTCAACTCTTCTGCTCCTAATTATGATCAAGAACCTGCAACGGTTACTAAAGATGATGAAGTGACAAAGGAAAAGGAGATTGACAAACTCATGGATTTAATTTCTCTATCATTCAAGAAAATCTACAAACCTATTAACAACAACCTTAGAACTTCATCAAACACCAGCAGAGCTAATCAAGATAATTCTCCAAGAATCAACAGAGGAATTGGGTATGATAATTAGAGGGTAGTTAATGTTGCTGAGGCTAGGGAAAATGTAGGTACTCAGGCTGTGCAAAAGTCTTTGATTTAGTGTTATAACTGCAAGGAATATGGGCATGTATCAAGGGAATGTCAGAAACCATGGGTGAAGGTTCAGCAATACAAATGATCCCATCACACATCCCATTTTAATCAAAACCGTCACATCTCAACCTCAAATGAAAACAATATCAGAGAAGGCCACGAGAAAGGACACTTAGGGTACCTCAGTCTAGTGTTCCTTGTGATAATGGTGCAGATGAGGCTGTCAGTGAGGAGAGTGGATGACAGTTTGGTGAGGGCTGCCACTATTGCTACTAGCTTAGATGCAGAGCTGGATAGGGGTAACATTAATAAGATCCGATCTAAGGCAAGACTTAATGAACCAAGTTTCCCAAGAACTAGTTCAAGTAGTGGTCCCAGGTGTCAAGAAACCATAGGGGATACTATTGCACAAACTAGGTTTGAGAATCTAAACATTCCAATGATCCACTTCTCTTAAGTGGTAACACACTTTGAAGTGGTGAGGATAGACTGAAACTAAAGGAATTGATGGAATTATGTACCAATTTACAAATAAGAGTTCTTGATTTGGAGACTACAAAGACCACTCAAGCTAATGAGATTTCAAGTTTGAAAAGGAGATTCAATAAGCTATAGAGGAGGAATAAGTCAAGAACTCATGGACTTAAAAGATTATACATAGTTGGTTCATCAAGAAGGGTTGAATCCTCTGAAGATGAAGGTTTGGGTGAAAAGGATGCATCTAAACAGGGGAGGATAGCTGATATTGATGCTAATGAAAACATTTACTTGGTCAATATTTAGACTGATGAAGATATGTTTGGTGTTAATGACTTAGATGGTGATGAGGTAATTGTTGAAAGTGTAGATGTTGTTAACACTGCTGAGGAAACAAGAAGTGTGGTTGAAGAAGTTACTGCTGTTACAATTCCAGTTAGTGCTGCTACAACTACAACTACAACAACTGCAATAACTGATGTTGAAATGACTTTGGCTCAAGCACTGGCAGAGTTGAAGAGTGCAAAACCCAAGGCTGATAAGGTTGTGATACAAGAACCAGAGCAGGGTACAACAACACCAACACTTACAACAACAACTGATGCTACAACAATTACAGCTGTTAGCACAAGACCCAGAGCAAAAGGGCTTGTTATTCATGAACAGGAGCAAGCACCTACACCAACAGTTTCTTCACAACAACCATCACAGGTCAAGGTTCAGGACAAGGGTAAAGGCAAAATGGTTGAACCAGAACCTGTGAAGAAAATGTCTAAGAAAGAACTACTCAGGCTTGATGAAGAACTTGCCTTCAAGCTACAAGCTGAAGAAGAAGAAGAAGAAAGGCTTGCCAGAGAAAAAGCTCAACAAGTTGAAGAAGCCAACATAGCTTGGGATGATGTTCAGGCTAAAATTGATGCTGATTATCAGTTGGCTCAAAGACTGCAAGCTCAAGAGCAAGATGAATTGACTGATGAAGAAAAGGCAAGATTGTTTGTACAATTCTTAGAGCAAAGAAGAAAACATTTTGCAGCTAAGAGAGCAGAAGAAAAGAGGAACAAACCACCAACAAGAGCTCAACAAAGGAGTATCATGTGTACTTATCTGAAAAACATAGAAGGATGGAAGCCCAAAAGTTTGAAGAATAAGTCATTTGCCAATATTTAAGAATTATTTGACAAAGCAATGAAAAGGGTGAATACCTTTGTTGACTATAGAACTAAGCTGGTGGAAGAGAGTTCCAAGAAGGCAGAAACAGAGTTGGTGGAAGAGAGTTCCAAGAAGGCAGAAGCAGAGATAACACATTAGAGCAGTTTAAAGAGAGCATGAGACGAGCTAGAATAAGAAAGCTCTAAAAAGCAAAAGTTAGAAGAAGACAAAAAGTCTGAAGAGCTTAAGCAATGTTTGGAAATAGCTCTAGATGATGCAGATGATGTAACTATTGATGCTATACCTTTATCTACTAAATCTCCAACCATTGTTGACTACAAGATCTATAAAGAAGGACAAAAAAGCTATTTTTAAATTATCAGAGCAGATGGTAATTCTTAGATGTATTTAACTTTTGGAAAGATGCTTAAAAAGTTTGATAGAGAAGACTTGGAAGTTCTTTGAAGTATAGTCAAAGCAAGATTTAAGAAGACAAAGCCAGTAAATTACATGGATAATTTCTTACTTCTTAATTTGAAGACCATGTTTGAACATCATGTTGAAGATAATGTATGGAAGAATCAACAAGGATTAGTTAAAGTGCTAAACTGGAAGCTTTATGATTCTTGTAGAGTTCATTGTGTAACAATGTAATCCATGCTATTTTATCTATTGGTTAAGAAGATGTATCCACTTACAAATCACACACTACATCAGATGTTCAATAATGTGAAGCTTCAAGTTGATTATGAGTGTGAAATGGCATTTGAGCTTCTTAGATTGGTCAAGAAACAGCTTAAAGAAGGTTATGTACCTAAATGAAGTGTTTAGAAGCATCCTCCTGGTGATTCATGAAGCTTTGAATGAAACTTGATGACTTTGAAGAAGAATATCTAGTTTAGGGGAGGATTGTTGGGATTAAAAGCCTTCTTAAAGTTACTGCTGCTAAGGTTTGTGTTACTGCTGCTAAGCAAAAGTTAGTGATGTTCATTAACTTTAATAAAAAATATGCTAAGTAGTTAGTGCTTGATATGTGTGAAAACACATATCCATTTTATGTCAAAATAGGCCCTAAAAAGACAAAATTGTGCTTTAAATGATTGAATATTGCTTGTTTTGTCTTTGTGATTGTGTAGGTGTAGATATTGCATAAATCTCAAGAAAACGGACAAAACCCGGACAAACACGAACACGGGAACGGAAGAGCACGCAAAGAGCCAATCCTAAGTAATTACACTACTTGTACCATTTAATGTTGCTAAGTGTATAAGATACACACTGATGTTCAGAGTTTAATGCTACTGGTTACAAAGTTACAACTCCTTAAAGATAAACGCTAGAAAGAGTTTTCTACTATCAAAGGGAAGGATAAAGACAGAAGAAAATAAAAAGATTGCTTATGAGATATGTTTTGAGATAATTTTGTAAAGAAAACGTATAAGTTTTATTTGTTTAGAAAATCATGACAAATTAGGATAATATTGTAAGCGAGTTTAGGACCATCTTTGTAGTAAAAAAGGAGTCCTAGGGACATAGAGTTTGATATCTAGAAATCATATTGTTTGATATCATTTAGCTTCAGTTTTGTAGACCCTTAATACAGGAAGTTAATTCGTATATTTGTAATAATAATATTGAAGCTTTTGTTGTTGAATTGTGTTCATTGTGTTACTGTATCATTGAATAATCTTCTTATAATAAAGATTAGTTTCCCGCATAAATCTTTATATAACAAACAAAGTTCTTATCTAATTTGTTAGATCTATCTTAGCATAACTAAACCTTACACAAGCTAAGGAATTAAAGATCTATTGAAGTGGGATCAACACACTTGATCCTTATGATTTGGCTTCGTTAAGTTACTAGAATATGTTGCAGCCTTGGCTGCATATAGAGAGTATTCATTAAATGTGACATCTTTTCTTTGGATGACCTTGTGACCCTTCATATACCAAGAGTGATATCCTATCTCATCTGAGCCATAACATATGAATGTGCACTTCATAGACTTTGCATCTAGCTTATCTCTTGCAACATTTTTCACCTTAACATAGAAGTCACACCCAAATACCTTTTAAGTGTACGAGACTAACTTCCTTTCCTTGCCATTCCTCTTCTAGAATTCAGAACGCTAAAGGCACGGAGGGTCCGCTATTAATTAAGTAAGATATTGTATTAACTGAATCTTCCCAGAACATCATTGAGAGCCCTGCATGAAGCCTCATACTCTTCGCTCTCTCATTTAACATCCAGTTCATTCTTTGAACAACATCGTTCTCTTGAGGTGTTTTCGAGACTGTTTCCAGCATCCTAAACCCGTTTTCAGCACAATACTCAATGAACTCTCTGCTACTATACTCTCCACCATTATCAGATTTCAGACACTCTACCTGAAGGTTTGTTTCATTCTTCATCGCAACCTTCTACTTCTTAAAAGTGTTGAATACTTCATATTTATTTTTATGAAAATAAACTCATATCTTCCTGTTGATGTCATCAATAAAGGTAACATAGTAGCAAGATCCGCCTATTGATGCAACTAATCTAGGGCCATAGACATGTGAATGAACTAGCTCGAGCCTTTGTAGTTTCTTGTATTCTTAGACTTTACGAAGCTTACCTTCTTTTGTTTCCCCAATACACATGGCTCACAGAAGCCTACAATAGCATTTTGTAAATCTGGAATCCTACCCTTCAAAGCTAGAATCTTTATACCCTTCTCACTCATGTACCAAAGCCTCTGGTGCCACAGAGCTGCGTTGTCCCTACCATCAATAGTTGTGTTAATCCCATTGGAGGGTACCTCAACCATATACAGAATTCCACGTTTGTTCCCATGATCTAAGCCACAAACAACTTACGTAACCTTTCACTGCTGTCTCCTAAGACCTATGTGGAACCTTCCTTATCAAGCTGCCTAAGCAAAGATTAACCGTATCTTTAGGCCAGGAATGTACCTAACATCCTTCAGAGTCTAACTTGTATCAAAAGAAGTTTTGAGAACAACATCCCCAACTCCTACCATATCTAGAGTCTTGCCATTTGCTAAACGAACCTTACCAGAGCGTAGCCTGAACCTTTCTAACTCTTCTTTAAAATAGGTAGCATGGAACGATGCACCAGAATGCATAATACGATCCTCAATTGTATTCTCAACTCAACATACCAATGCGTCATCATAGTCTCCAATTGCTATGTGAATCTCCTTATCCTTCGAGGCTATAGGCTTCGAACACTAATTTTAAAAGTGGCCCTTCTGGTTGTAATTATAAAATGTGATATCTTGCTTGTTCTTGGAGTGACCTCTCTTCTTTAATTTCGATCTACCTTTGTTCTGCTTTTGCCCTCTATATTGCTTTCTGCCTCTGCCTTTGTCTTTTGCACTTAGGAGAGAGTTTGAGTATTCTCTGGGTGTCTTCCTACGGATATCCTACTCAATAATTAAATCACGAATGTTATCAAATGTAAGCTTAGTAGTTTCAATTGAAACACTAACTGCTGTAATAGTGCCTGACCAGCTCTCGGGCAACAAAGAGAGTAACAATAGAGCTTATACTACATCATCGAATTTAATATAAACTGACGTCAACCTTAATAAGATTGAATTTTGTAGAATATCTTAACACATATAGTATGGAATTCGTTTAGAGTTTTAGAGAGAGAAAAAGGTGGTTGGATGAACACTTAGAGAGAGAAACAAAGAAGAGAATATTAGAATAAAGTGTTGAGAAAATGATCAACAAACAACCCTCTCATGGTGTAGAAGAGGGTATTTATTCATCAAGCTTGTAATCGACCATAGGTTTAAGTTATGGGCTTTCCATGTGTCTTTGGCCTGATTAGCTTATTAACATTATATATGGTTAATCTACGAGCTACGACTAACTATATTAGAAGTGAATGATACTTTTCATATTCCTAACAATCTCCCCCTAAGGGAGGTCACTCTAATTTAAAAAAACTTAAACCTAGCATAATATGCTTAACTTTGTCTGAGCTCGTAGTCTTTAACTTCAATCTTAACTTGTGAATTGATGTAGTGATTATAGACTTCAGGCTTTGACTTGTATCTTTGACTTGACATGAATGTGATCTGACTATCTTTTAGATCATTCACCAAGCATAAACTCTTATCATCATCATCTTTGTAACTCTTTCCTTCCTTGTGATCTTGTGACTTCCTGGACTAACATGCCTCATACTTTTCTTGATATGATAACTCAAAAAAAGCTATAATGCCGCATCTTTCTTAAAGTTCTTTAAAACTTTAAACGACTTTGTTCGCTTCAAAGAGGGATAATTGGTAATCTTGAGTAGCGAAAGTCTTAAACATGTACCTTGAGATTCATGATGCTTTTATAAAATGTCGTTCGATGTATGAGCATAGTGTAATGCTTCGACTTGTCCCTTAGGTAAACTGGCTACCGACTTTACGAAAACTGCATAAATAGGTTAGTGATAAAAAACTATATGGACGAAAGTTGCTTTATACTTCATCGAATAACGGTAGTAACAACCATGATTCCCTCGTTATCAGTATAAATACTATCTGTGATCAGGTAGATTCTAAAGAATCTCCTTGACAGATTCGCAGTACTGCACTAGCCTCTCATTACCGAGCATCTCCAAGCAACTACACATAAAGTGACGTAAGTTACAGATCTTCCCCGATTAAGCCGTCAATTTGTGTTCGGGAGCATTCTATTTCCAATACCCTTAGTTAGGCTTCCCATGGACATAAGAATTGAAAAGAGATTTAGAAAAATCAGTTAGTTGGTCAATATGCAAACGTTTTTATGACACACCAACGTTTTATCTTTTCAAATTCATTCAATTCCATAAGCTGGACTGAATCGATATCTAATATCCACAAGTTTGATCCGTTATAGGATCACATAGTCAACCTACCAAGAGCTTGTTTGATGTTGGCTCAAGCAGGATTTCCATCTTCATTGTGAATACATAAGTATCACTTGGATGTTCTGGCAAAATCAGCAAAGATTATGCGTAGAATGACTCTTAATATGTTTCTTCTTTATCACATGTGTGAAATAAGCAAGGATAAATTTTGACAAGTGTCCAATAAGATTTTATAGATGAAACTCATATTGGCTTTAGAACCTAATAATGCACTTTGGTTTATTGCTCGGAGGCTATAGGAGAACTTGCCACCCTTTTTTAATACCAACTACTTGAAGTTAGAAAGTTGATAGAAAATATGTTTAATCTCTGTGATAAATGAAACATAATCTCCTTTTGAGAGAGAATATGAGGCTAGGAAGGTTGTGCATTGCATTACTGTCTGGTCTATGATGTCATAGTCAATGTCAGCAAATCCTCTTTGTATTCTCGACCACAAATGTAAAATTGACCCGGTTTCTGCCTAAGTGTAAGGAGGGCTTCTTTCTTTTTCACCTCAATCTAACATTTCTTTTAATTCTTCAAAACCCCTTTCACGCATTACCGAGGCTTCACATAACTAGTACCTTGTTTGTTGTTCCAGTACTAGCTCCATCTGCATTTTGTCAACACTCCCTATTCTCACATACTACATCCATTTTTTTCATACCTAAAGAATACAACATATACACTACCTATTTGTATTATACCTGGGTAGATACCAAATCCGGGTTCTGGCGGGGATCATGGAATGGATATGTAAACTTAACTAAGCTTATAACTCCAACTATAATTAATATGGTCCTTCTTGCGGTACATCACATTTCAGCCACCACTTAACTATCTGCTCCCCCTTCATATGTGGATTGATTAATTGAAAGAGTTTAGCACATATGTGGGATAGCATACACTTGAGATCTTAAAAATTACATTATTAACCATATATTTTAATCACATAAAAGCTATAACTTCTCCCCTTACAAAATATTAATCTTTGATATTTTAGATATCACATTATTTAAATATAACTGCTTTCGGGGAAAGAATGTCCAATTATTAACAAGCCGCATTAGGAACATTTTTAATGCTCCCCCTCAAATTATGAGGGTATTATATGGTATTTGAGTATGATAATTTGATGTTTTTTGAATTTACTAAGAAATTCTTGAAAATTCATACTCAAACACTATATATGCCTACTTTTTAAGTCTATACTACATATATACAAATTCACAAGTTTATAAAATTATACGAAAATGACCTGTATGATGACGAACACATAAGACAAAGTCATATTGTTCAGTAATGAAGTAGCCGAAGGTCAGTTCCGAGTCCCCTCTATCCAGACAAACTTTTTCGAACTCCTCATCACCTTCTTTCTTCAAACTTTCTTGTCAATTGATCGCCATGATCATGAAATTGCTCTTAGTCTCCAATGTACTCTATCTTCTCTTTGGCAGGTACTCCATTCGGATATTCTTTGTTATGTCATCCAACGAAGTTTGAAGCCCAGTTAATGTCCTATTACTGAACTTGTAAAGTTCGTCTGATCACATCAACCTGTTTCTCCCATTGTTGTTGACATAAATAAATCCTTGAGGGTCTTGGTATGGACTGTACGGGTCTCTTTTACTAATGCTGGATATGGTAGTTTATGGCTTGGTGACGTTGATTTTTTTCTGGTAACTTTCAACTCCGAGTTGAAGATCTTCGACTCACTTAAAGATAAACCAAGCTTCTAGTGAACATTATCTTAAGCTATTGCGAATCGAAATGTCAACACTCGAGAATATTTGTAATTCGATTCCAGAACAACAAGGAAAGCATGTATTCAATGTCAATGAAGAAGACGTGGAAACTCGCCTTCCTTGAATCTATAAAGGTCGTTGTCGGTTCTTCTTACAACAATCTCTTTCAGATACCCATACCCATGTTTCCTCATTACCTCGACCTGAGTTATCGCCAGAATACGTTTCATGGAATATACATCATGTCTTGATTGCAGGCCTCGTGCATACCCATAGAAGGACTTACGTTGTTCTCTCCAATGTGAGATTCTCCATAATGCATGTTTATCATAGGCAACTTTAACAGGAACCCATATATTTAGAACCATGTCTTCAATGCCTAGAAGATCATATTGAGAAGCCTTTGTCTTTGTAAGAGAATTCATGTAAGTCATAGTCAAAATACCTCCTTGCAGATACTTGAGATCGTTGTTGAAGAAGTAATCAACAAGTACTTTTTGACGATTTCTACTCATAACTAAAGGAAGGGGTTTGGTAAGATCAAATGGATAGTCACTGCCTTATGGATTTTCCCAATCAAGTTTTTCTGAAAGAGCCTTGTAACATTCTTCAAAATCATATTCCAACATAGCATAATTGGAACGTGTGCCTTTGAGAAGTCTGAATGCTGGTCCTAACAGTGTTTCTTGAGTAAGATTGTTGATTTTTAGGCCGTTCATGATGAATGCAGAGAAGTCTATTGGAGTGCTTATCAATTCATCAAAGGTCTTTGACGGTTTATCAGCAAATGATGCAAGAGTCATTAACCATCTTTGATTTTGTCCTTGTTGTGGAGTCTTGTCAACATTCTAATCAGGATCAGTAGGTTCTTGAGGTTGTGTAGGTTTGGTGAACCAGTCACGTTTAGATGCAACCTTCTCCTTGGGTTCTTCATCATCCTTACCAAGGTTCTCCTCTTGATCTTGTGGCATATCCGAATCTGCAACCTCAAACACTAGTTCCTCTAACTGAACAGACTTTCCAAAAGATTTTGATTGAGACTTGTCACCTTTGGATGAGCCAGACTGTGATTCTTTAGCTTTAGGACCTGTTGCTGGTGCTGCATCCTTGCCAGTATTCCTCTTCTTTAACACTCGGTCTGATCCAGCGGAAGGGTCTTCATCTTTGTCTTTTTGGCTTCTCTTCAACAAATACACTTTACCATAAGTAAAGAAGATAGTCCTATCGAGATCATATGATTTTTTCAATCCTTCATAGCATTCTCTATGTTCAGGAGCTGCTAGAAAAGATTCACTTTTATCCATTTTGTCAATAAAAATCTTCTTCAACTCGAATTCTGTAAGTGTTGCAGCAGCCTCATATGAAGATTGTGGTTGGGAAGACTCCTTGGCTAGAACAGTGTCTTCAAGTGACTCTTGAACCATCTTTTGGATCATCAGGGGAGGGGGGCAAAGTTAGATACTTCCTCTAGCAGAATTTGTGGCAGTTGATTCTTGACTTGCTCTATAATCCTTGTAGTGAGTGATGCCAAAAGGAAGTTCATGAATTCTTCTTTGGTTGCACCTAGCCTTGTATCTAGATGATCATCAACTAAAGTTGTCACTTGAGTGTGCAGAGGATCCTTTTTGAGTTCAGCAACTTCTTTTTCTAATGATGTAACTCTGTTGTTGAATTGGAAGACTGATGCAAAATCTGGAAGTGTAGATGGAGGATTTGTAGCTTCAGTTGTTGGTGGTGGTGTGGATGTTAATTTTTGTGGTAGAGGAGTGAAGGATGGTAATGATTGTTGATGACGGTGGAGAATACTCGTGAAGAATCAGAGATAACCGAGACAGGTACTGTAAGGAGTGTTGGTATCTGCTGGCTTGGTACTTCATGATGGATGTGAACATCTATTAGAGAAACAATTTCTGCATCTATATGGGGAATATCTAAAAAGTTTAAGAATTTAACTGCCAAGTCAGATGAGTGAGAAGAGCTGGTAACTGGGACTTTAGTCTTCTGTGGAACAGTAGAAAGTGTCACATGAACGTCTTCTATGACTTGTATGATCTCCAGATTTTCATTCCCATGTTGAACGTTAGTCATTGCAGCATCGGTACCCTCCTCTTGAACAAACTCTTTATCTATGTTAACTAGTTCATTTAGCCTTATATCCACATCATCGTATAATTGACTAGTAGTGTAATCCATCTCTTCACCTTCATCACCATTTGCTTTATCAGTAATCTTTGTTTCATCTTCATCATCAAAATCGTTGGACGTGGTTTTAACAAGTTCGTCCTTCACTTCTTCTTCATCATCTTTATCTTCTTCTTGATCAGACTCTAAGCCTGATTTATTCTCATCAGTTTCATGCTCAGAATCCGATTCATTTTCATTGTCTGATTGGGTTTGGTTATCATCACTGTCATTCTTTTCATCACTGTCTTCACCACTAGAGTCTTGTTCATTGTTGCTATCATCTTCATCATTTCCCCAAGATTCAGCTTTACTTTCAGATGATTCTTCTTCAGTCACATCAGGAACCCCTGGTTTAACACCAGTTCCTTTACTTGTAACCGAAGGTATGATCTTTACAGCACCAAAACCACTTGGATGAGTCTTGTAAAAGTCCCCCATACTCTTCCTTTGAACTTCTTCATATTGAGCTTCTTCAGTTAATGCCACATCAAATAGTAGCTCAATTCCTTTACCTCGAGTAACATCCACCTTTTCCTTCTTCTTAGACAGTGGCATCTCAGGAGTTTCTCGAATAACAACACCTCTTGCTGGAGCCTTAGTAGACTTCTTTGCAGGTCTCTTTACTCTCTTTGACTTTCTTGTAGGTTCTTCAGTTGAAACTGGGACAGTAGTGAGTTTAGGAGAGGCTGGCTTCTTGAACTTT
>BQNB010030569.1:0-26477 GCA_026074375.1 Tanacetum coccineum | reverse complement strand
AAAAAGAGAAAAATCTTTGAAAATGGGAAATCGGGTGTTTTATAACTTATGATCTCTTAACTCTCTCAACAAAAATCTTTGCTACTTTTCAAAGGTTTAGTTTGGGGAAGTTTCGAGGTATTTGGTTATAAGGCATGTGATATTGCGTGAGGACACGCAATCGTTTAGTTTGGGGAATTTTGATAAGTGTAAAATACACATATCCATTCATGCTTAAAATAGCCCAAATAAACCCAAAACAGACCAAAAATGGCAACAATATGCTTGTATTTATGTTTTGTGTGTGCAGGTATGGATATATCAGAAATCACAAGAAAACCATCAAAAACAAGCAAGCACGGACACGAGAACGGAAGAGTGAACAAAAGCCGGAAGCCAAAGCCAGAAAAAGTCAAATCTACAGTCAACTCCAGTCAATCTTGGTCAACAAAAGTCAACAAGGCCCAAAATGTTTCAAAATAACCCCTCAACTTTCAGAAAAGTTCACAAACGGTCCCTAACCCTAAATGGGCTTCACCCGGATCCACAAGCCCAAAACCATAGCTCAACTATCTTTTTATAAATAAAGAGAGGGACCGAAATTGCGAATTCTCCAAAGTTTAAAAATAAGTTACCCGTTTTCAGTTGTAAAAAGGCGCGAAGACCCTTTTTACTGTTCATCGTCACTTTCGTTTCACTAGCCAGGGTAAAACAAGGGGCAAATGGAAATTGAGGGCTCTATTGGTCAATTTAAGAGCTCACTAACAAGATGCCAGGGACAAATTAGTCTAATCAAATGGTTTTAGTAACTCACTCTCATGATCAAGCCACGTCATCAATGGAGAAGCACACAAGGGACGTGGGTTTTGCACTAAACTCACTCACACAACTAACACAATGTCACATCAAAGAATGACACGCTGGCAATCCTCTATCATACACAATTTGATCAAACGGATGAGACTTAAGATCCAATGATTGAAGGAATGAAAGGTGTAGATCAAAAGGAGCGTGGGCATCAAGCAAGGGGCTAGAAGGATCCATGACTGGCTATAAAAGGCCACACCATCACACACACATCTATCTTTTTCCTTTTCTAGTTTTTAGCCTAGTATAGTTTTTAAGCTTAATGTAATTTTTAAAATCAGTTGTAATTTCTTTTTAAGGAATGTAATTCAGTTTTTATTAATGAAATTTAGTTTAATTTAGTTATAAACTCTCTTTTCTCTTATTTCATAAGCTCTCTAAAATAGCCAAATTGTCTCAATAAGCTAATAAGCTCATATTAAGCTCTTTCAGTCTATAAGCTGAAATAGAGCTTATTTAATTCAGTATTAATCATATCTAAACCTTAAATCAGCTTAACATATATTTACCTTTAACTTGTGGATTATTGAGCTTTTTGGAAGTTTGACCAATTATGGAAGGGTCAAAGAAGGACTTAACTCCTAGCTTATTTATAAGCTAGGAGAGCTTGTAGCAGCTTAATTGTGTGTAAGCTTCTGTTTAGCTGAAGCTAAGGGTTAGTTTTCATTACTTTTGTTCTTTAATTCATAGTTTAGATTTGCTTAAAATTTGCTTAATAGTCTATATGCTTCTATGCTTATTTTGATTATCTGCTTTTCTTAGTGCTTAATTCTTTGTTTGATTGTGCTTATTAGTCTCATTAGTCATAAACTTGCATCTGTTTTCTTAGCTTTTTAGTTATAGTAATTAGTTTTCTTAAATTCAGTCATAAAAACATAAAAACACCAAAAATAGTAGTATAACTTGAGGATTTTAAGTTTAAGCTAGATTCAGTTATTAATTCATGTTAATTATGCCTATTGTTAACTATTAAATATCTGGTAGTGATAAATTTTCCAATAGATTTCATTTCCTAAGCTTTTTCAAAAACTGTCAATAGGTAAAGGAGTGTTTGGCATAACTCACTTTGACCTCAAAAAGTCAAAGTGAGTCTTGGTTTTGACTTAAGATAGTTGTTAATTCATTAGAGATTAGTTAAAAATGAGTTTTCAAAAGTTAGATGTGAGATTTGATCAAATTAGGAGTTAAAATTTGTGTCTTAGCACCAGGGTACTTAGGAGTTTGGATTTTATAGCTTAATGTTAATCTTAGCTCTTTGAGCTTTTGTTGGTGTTTGCATTGTGTTTGTAAACACTCACAAAGAGTGTTTTGGTGCAGGTTTACCCCTTAGGTAACCTGCACTATAACTTTGCACTTGTGCAAAGTGCACCAGCAGGAACCAAGCTGTTCCTGCTGTCACTTTTAGCTTAAATTTTAGCTAGGCAATCATAGGTTTTAGGCTTAAAAATTCAAGTAGGATAAAGTCTAGGTATAGCTTATTATAGATTAAGTCTTAATTTGCATTTTCTAGCTTATTTACCTAGCTTAATTTAGCTGTCAAAGTCACAAAAATTCAAAAAGCCAAAAACAGCAGCCATAAGACTTAGCTTTTAAATTTAAGATTTCTAGCTTATAGGTTTAGAATTTTTAGGTTAGATTAGTAGTTTATAAGCTGAAATCAGAAACTTAGCTTGTAGTAGCTGTGTTAATGATTTGAATTCATTGCTTAGTTGTAGATTGTTTAGTTCTCATAAGCTCATTTTCTGTTTTGGCTTCTTAAGTATTTTAGCCGTTCTTAATTTTTAGCTTTTTGAGTCATTTCCTGAGTTAGCTATTTTCATCATCAAAGTTAAATGTCTTTCAGTGTTTCTAGCTTAGATTTCTTTTCATTTTTAGATTAAGCAACTTATAAGCTATCTAGAACACTTTTCCTTTTTAAAATTGAGCTTAATATAGTTGTTTAAGTAAAAATAAGCCCAAACCTCCACTTTCTGTCACAGCTTTTTGATAAGCTGTTTTTAAGCTTATTAGTGGATTTCAGCTTATGTGCCTTTTATTAAAATTGCTTAATTTTGAGTCGTTTTTAAGTCTCAATATTTAGTTTTTCATAAAAGTAAAAAAAAAAAAGTGCAAAAAGTGGGGCTTTGCCTGCCTCGAACCCACGACCTCCCACACACAACACACATGCCTTAACACCATGCTACAATAGCTCATCCGTTCTCTCTTCCTTTCGTTAATCCTTTATACACAATTTGGCCTAATAAGCCAAATAAGCTGTTAAGCTTATTTCGTGGCTTATTTTATAAGCTACGACTTCGGGCTTATTTTTCCTAGGTTTCTTATAGCATAAGCTATTTTCTGTATTTTTTTCTAGAATTTTTACTCTAAGTTTAGTATTTTTAATCTTTTATTTTCTTTAAAAAATCATAAAAATAGAAAATTAATCAGAAAAATAAAAATCTTTTTTATAAAATTTTCTTTTATCATAAAGTTTGTAGGAAAATTACTTTCACTTTCGTAGGGTCTATTTTGCAAAAATTCATTTTTTAAAAGAACGGGTTTCGTTCCCGTTCTCGGTTTTCAATTTTTAACCCTCGTTTTAACTCCGTTTTCGTCCTAGTTTTTTTTAAACTTCGTTTTTAGTCAATTAGAATACATTTTAAAAGAAAAATAAAAATTAGGTTTAATTTTGTAGAATTTAGGTTTTTGGCCTTAGTTTAGTGTCCCGTTTCGCGTTTTTAATTAAATTTTGAAATTGTTGCTTTTTATTTAAGTAGTGATAGATTATCATAAATATCTTTGCCGGGGTGAACTATACCGTCTTATATATTATATTTATTATATTTTAGGAGATTTGTGAATTTCTTAGGGAATTTTCTTAATTGCTCTTTGAAGTAATTTATTTTATATATATTTTGGGTATATAAAACTGATTACCAGTGTATCAACAGTAGTTACAACAGAAGACTTTGACACAACTAGAGTAGTTCCATTGAGTAATTAATCAAACATCGGACTAAATAGCAAATCCAACTCATTTGACGTTGTTACTGTCTCAGCTGAATGAGGAACATTTTCTTAACTTTAGGGACCGAGACTTAAACTAGTATGTTCAAGTGTCGTTGTCGGACATTGTGGAATGGGGTCAGAACTGACGTGATTTGACGCCATATGAGGCAATTCGTCAAAGTTAACATGAATGGTTTCAACTATTACTTTTGTTCTCTTATTATATACCCGATAAGCTCTTGGTTGAGTAGAATACCCTACAAAATTACATGCATCACCTTTTTCTTTCATCTTGTCAAGATTCTCTCCATCCCTGACGATGTAGCAAAGAGAGCCAAAAATATGAAAGAACTTAACAGACGGTTTTCAGCCATTGATGATGTGGTAAGGTGTTTTCTCATGTCGAGGAATTACAAGTGAACGGTTTTGAGTAAAATATGTTGTTACAATTGCTTCAGCCCAGAAGAACAAAGAAACTTTAGTGGCACTTAGTATTGTTCGAGCAGCCTCAACAAGAGTACGGTTCCGTCTTTTGACAACGTCGTTTTGTTTAGTTATTCAAGCACTGACGTTTGGTGTTGAATTCATTCTTGAGCAAAGTATGCATGAAGAGTTATATTCAAAAAATTCGTGCCTTTGTCAGTTCGAACTGTTCTAACTTGAGCATGAAGTCCTTTTTGAACAAGTTTGAGGAAATCGATGAGAACTTCAAGTTTAAAAAGTCACACCTTTTTATAAATGGTCACACATTACAACCTTTCATGTGTGTCAAATTAATGACAATTTTGGAAAGTCCCATTAGCGGCAGCTATTCGTGTCACTATTTGAATAGTTACATAAATTGAACTATTGCAATACTCAAGTGACACATAATTTGTCATTACAACTTTTTCCATTCTTTGTATCCAAAATTAAGTTAATAGTTTATACGAGTGTGCACTCCCCAAACCGAGAAAAACCAAAACTGAACCGAAATCGAATTAGGGTAAAATGCCAACCAAGAACCGAACCGAGAATAAACTATAGAAACTGAAACCGAACCGAATAAGGTCGGGTCGGGTCGGTTTGGTTTAGTTTAGTTAGTTCGAACCGAATAAGTGTCGGTTTTGAACTGAACCGAAATAAATATAGAAAACTAAAAACCGAACCGAATAAGGTCGGTTCGGGCCGGTTTTGGTCGGTTTGACGGGTCGGTTCGGTTTTCGGTTCAATATGCTCAGCCCTACTCCACACCTCCAAACTCGTATTAGAACTTAACCTGAAATCTCTTTGGCCTCAGTTAATCACTATTACACAAAATGTTTTATGACAATAAAATCACCTACGTTCTTCCCACGTCGGAAGGAAAAAGTCATTTAGATGAGTTCCTCTATTAGACACTCCAATTTTAGACCCCTTAACCAAATGGACCTAATTTTAGGCCCTCCAAAACTGTGAGGCATTGTGCAGTTGGCTGGCTGCACAGGCCATTTAATTAGCTCACCAGTTGCCTTTTACGCTAGTTCTACCATAAAACTCATGCCTAATTTATCTCGGATTAAATAAAAAGTACTGTAGAACTCAAGCTTATAAGCTCCAAAGTCAAGCTCAAATCTTCCTTAATCTTCCATTATGAAGGCTCGTCAAGCTGTCCAGTCAAGCTAGGAATGGACATTTACATATATGTCGTACGAAAAAGTTAGGAATGCACATATACACAGGCTTCTACTAGAATGTGATAAGAAAATGAAAAGCAAACACCCTATGATGGAAGTTTTGCATGTGCTTACTATCGGGGAATTATCTCTGTAACAGTTACATCATTAGTTGAACTTGTTGGATAAGAGCTTGAAGAGAAGTCTACACCAAGTAACTTTCTTTTTGTGAAAAATGCTGGCTGCTTAGCTTTCGGCAATGCACCTTCAGTGCCTAAGACTAGAACCACTGACGACATATCTGGTCTGTCTTCTGGACATTGTTGAACACATAACAACCCCACTTCAATTGATCTTAAAATTTCAGACGCATTGCTTGATTCAGAACATGTTTTATCAAGGAGTTCTATTGATCTGCCTTCACTATGCATCCTCCATGCCTAGATATGATATGGAAATAATTATTAGATTGTATAGTTGAGTACTATACGTGAAAATAAAGCTACTTACATGTCCAATAAGATTGTTGTTATGCTCGATATGAACGAATCCCCTATTTCTTCTTCCACTCACGATCTCCAGCACCAAAACACCAAAGCTAAAGACATCCGACTTAGTTGAGAAAAGACCATCAAGTGCATACTCTGGTGACATGTAACCGCTGCATTTAGATTTTTTTACAAGGTCAAATTAGACAGTAAAATTAATAAAAATAGAATGAATATAATATTAGATGTTGTATCTTACTATGTACCAACAACTCTCTCTGTGCTAGCTTGAGTCTCATTTCCACCAAAGCTTCTGGCTATCCCAAAGTCGGATATCTTAGGGTTCATGTCCAGATCTAGTAATATATTGCTAGCTTTAAGATCTCTGTGGATAATTCTTAATCGTGAATCTTGATGCAGATAAAGAAGTCCTCGAGCAATTCCTTTGATAATGTTAAAGCGCTTTGTCCAATCTAAGAGTGCACTTTGCATTTTATCTGCATCATTGAAATCAAGTTTTGGTTATTCATAGTTTCAGTCTGTTGGTGCGCAATTTCCATTTTCAAATACTAATTGAACTGAATATAATAAAATAAATTCTGACCAAATATAAATGAGTCTAAGCCTCTGTTTGGCATGTATTCATAGATCAACAACCTCTCATCCCCCTCAATGCTACATCCGAGCAGCTTGACAAGATTCCGGTGCTGAAGTTTTGAAATGCAGATGACTTCGTTTTTGAACTCATCAATTCCTTGACTCGAAGTCTGGGATAGACGCTTAACTGCAATTTCTTGCCCTTCTTCTAGCATACCCTAAGATCACCATATTTATTGTAAAAAATGGTAACAACCATTTATATCTTTGTAACAGTGGCATGCTTAAATGTATATTGTAGATTCATTATCTCGTTATGTATAATGAATTAGAATGTGACTTCAACAGTTTTAGTCATATACACCCTCTGCAAATGTATTATATTTTGAATGAAATATATATGTCTTACTTAGCAAACTGAATGAGAATCACATTCTTTACTTTAATTACCTTATAAACCGGTCCAAATCCACCCTCTCCAAGTTTATTTTCGGGTGAAAATATATTAGTAGCTTTAGCTACGGTAGAGAATCTAAACAATGGCAGCTCCATGGCTTCTCTATGGCTGCCACCGACATTCAACGACTCCCCTGTGCATTAATATAACAAATAACTTCAAAGTGATTGGACTCTACTTCTCAAAATTAGACTATTCATAACTATTTAACATACATATCATTTTATCACTCAAATTGTGCAACTTCTTTACCTTCCTCGATCGGTGGTAAATGATGTTTTTTTCTCCACGCATAAATAAACCATGTGCTTAAGCCTATCAGAAAAACCCCCACAAAGACTCCGATTAAGATCAATTTGATACCTGTTCCTTCCTCCTTTCTCAAAACTGATTGAGTAACTGCATAGTATAAACATAGTAACAACATCGTTTATTTATTTGCAGATACATATATACCAACCATGAAACTAACTAGCAAGATTATATGATATCAGATATAAATATATATATGTTGACATATAGCTCCGCTTGTTAGTTAAATAAAATCATGCAGAAGATAGATACCTCATTTAACTTATACATGTTTATATGGAATAACAGATAACACAGATACCTAATTCCGAGGAAGCCATTCTCACATATAGATCCTGAGTACCTATTCCTTCAGAGTGTACTCGTATGTCTGTGAGGTCATTGAACCAAAGCAAGCAGCCACTTCCTGCACCTCTGATATCAGTATTTGCATAAGCCATACAAGTGCAATTCTGTTGGCATATTTCTTTACATTCCATCAGGGACATAGTCATGTTATACCAGGAGGTCTGTGTATCTGGCAACTTTACATTGATTAAATACTTGATAAACCCATCTGATCCATTTCTGCAATCCAATGTTGTTCGCCTCACACAACCACCAGACCAGTCTGCTCTATCCCAATCCTTTTGGCTTCTGGGCACAAATTTGGTCTCATCGAGGCACGAGCATGACTGTGAATTCACAGTGCTACAGCTTCCATATGCGCCACAGGTGTTGTATTCATCGCACGTATCTTTTGGCAATGCAAGAATAACCTGCCATCTTTTACCATCTTCTACCCACACTGAACGCTCTAAACGCCCGGAAGAATTTAAGGTGAACCTAGATACAACAGATTTGTTCACCAGATTATAAGAATAGGTTACCTCTGTTTCATTAATAACCATATTGTATGTGTAGATGGTGTTCTTATTGATCTGAGAATCTCCACTAAACCGTAGACCATTCCATGGTCCACCCCGAAAGTTAATCGCCACACCTTGTCTTAATAGGTGCTGAGGATAACCACGTGTGTCAATGTTCCAGGTGAATTCACCTGGAGCTGGGTCTTGACTACTCTTCCATGACGACAGATTCCATTCCTTGCCGTTAGTGAAATCTTTCCCAAGCTTCATGGCAGGTAGAAGAGTATCAGTTGGAAAATCGAAACTCTGCCAGATTATCTTGTGGTTTCTATTTGTCATGACTAGATTTCCATCGTCATTGAGCTCTACAATTGCTTTTTCAGATGATGCTGTGTTGGATGACCATATTACATCTGTACCATTGCTCACGAGAACAAGATTTCCAGGACTAACAATCCTTACGAGGCCTAATGTTACATCGATGATTGGGAGATTTCTGTTGGCAACCCAAACTACTGTTTTAAGAGTAATTTTTTTATACCAAATACCAAGGTATCTATTCCGAGAGCTACCTGGACTGAAAAATCCCAGTTCAAAAGTTCTGGCAGGCGATACCATTGTGTCTTCTTCTGTCAAGAACTGCAAATCAGAAATGATGTCGATTTCAGCAGTGTTGGTTTTCTGAATGTGGACTGAGATAATTAAAAGAGCTAATATAGTTAATTTCTCCATTGCAATCCTTTTCTTTAAGCTTCTCATTTTACTATATATCTATTTTATCGTACACCATTAGTGCTTTAGTGCTTGGTGAATAAATTTATAGGACCACATTCATTTTGATTTTGATTTGATTTGATTTTATTATTATAATTTTTAGTTTATGTGTCATTTTTTTATTCGAAAATATTAAAGATAATATTTAAAGTAAAAATGTGACAGAATGAAGAAGACAATATAAAGTGCCTTTATTCCCACATTTATGGTTCCATTGTGATTGTCATGTGAGTATGTGGGTCTCCATATATGTATTTATCCTTGGTCATACGGCAAGGGATTGTATGCTGGATGTAAGCTGGTGTTTTGCTAGCTAAGCTGCCTATATGATTCACATGTTTGTTCAGCTAGCTCCAACACGTTACACATACAATGCCGAATGATTACATATTATGTTTTATTGTTTGTATGTTCAGTTATTTCAAGGGTGTATAATTATTTAATGATTCCATGATAGTTGGCTTTGTAGACCCATTCTTTATTTTTATGTAGGAAGAATGTCACTCTTTTGTTCAACCATTGCCCTTTATATGCCCAACATCTAGTTCTATAATTTGTTATGATCAGATCTCGTCCCAATTACTTATATATCCCATAACCTCGCCCTGTCTGCTTCTATTTTAGCTATATGAACTGCCATGTTTCTCTTTGTTTTCAATTTAAGGTACTCGATTGCCCACAATAAAGTTTCTGACTGTCTTTGTTAAAGAAGCTGAATTACTCCATCAGGGAAATCAGGGACAAGGTCCCAGGGTAATTAAGGGTATTCCGAAAAGTTCATCTCAAATTATGTTTACAAATTTAAATTAGGTGTTGTAGAAGGCAAGCTACTGGAATAAATAAATTATATGGTTGCCTGCTTTCGCTTAGTATGTTTGTAGGTAGAGCTGTGATAAAACATATCATACTAAGTAGTGGCTCGGCTCAAAGAGTTAATCGAGCCTTCGTAGTATACACAGTTAAAGGATCTGGCTTGGGGCAGGTTTGCCGTATGCTTGGGATCACCAAGTCAGCTTATTGACAAGATTTTAATTCTAAGATGACCCATGGTCAGGTTCACCAAAAACATTCATGCCTTGTGACTGAGGTTATTATGACTGGCTATGATAGTGAAAGGTGAAATTGCCAATAATACCTCATCTGTGAATTATAGTCTGCTAGTGTTACCACTAACTTAATGGCTCTAAAACATTTTTTTGTTGCTTTACATAAATGTACACTAGTATTCAAGACAATAGTTTCCAATGCTACCAAAAATACGAGTAGCAATGCCTAAAATCCATTGGTAAACAAGCTATAATTCCATTTTCATCAATATTAAGAGTGTTGCTAATAAGCCTGATAAGCCTTTAGCATCAGAATTTTCTTGTCCGTTGTAAAATTAGCAACGGAAAATCCGTTGTTATTAACATATTTTCCATATGTTATGCGTCGCCAAATTGTCAAAAAAAGATAAGTCCCTCGCTAATTCTGTTGGTAATACAAATATTTAGCAATGGATATTAGGTCGCGCAATGTTAATTGCATTTTTTTTAATTTGTATTATTCTAATTTTTTTTTAGTATTGTAATTGTTGAAATAAATACCAGTAAGCTAGCACGGAATATTGACTTAAAATAACTGCACACGTGACCACAAACGTAACATTGTATTAATAAACGAATGAGAAATGAAGAATGCACAAACTACCATCCCCTCACCTCTATTTATAGAGACGAGGGGGTAAAATCCTTATGGAATTCGAATTTGATAATTAACAATTGCCTGTTGTTGGGAATTAAGGTTTTTTATAAAGTTTATACTGCTAGCTCAACTTAGTACCGCCAAGCTTAAAGAGTTTGTACTGCACAGATTATAACTACCAGTACTAACTGGTTAGTACTGCTAGAGCAAAAGTTAGTACTGCCAGTACTAACTTAATATTGCTGAGAAGAAGTTAATACTGTTGAAGACTGAAGACTGCATGAAGATAAAGACGTGTGAAGGGATATGCATGGATTTGTTCAAAGTATATATTCTATAAATATAGGAAGATATATGTATAAGATTATACATTTAGAAGATATATTGATATCTTATAGAAGTTTAAAAGATTTGTAGTTATCTTGTAAAGGACTCCTTGGTGTATAAAAGGAGATCCTAGGTTATGGTTTTAGATATCAGTTTTCCATAGAATTCATAGCTTCAAGGTTGTAAACCCTATCACTTCATTAGAGTGATCGTATTAATATATTGAAGCTTATTGTGTTGGTTATATCTTTCTGTGTGTCAAACATACTTTACTGTTTCATTGAGTATACTTCTTAGTGGTATAAACTAGATTCCGCATAGTTTATATCATTCACTCAAAGTTTCATTCTTAGTATTTTTGGATTTATCCAAGGATACTAAACCTTACATCAAGCTAAGGAGTTAAAGATCTATTCATTGGGATCAACAAGTGGTATCAGAGCTTGTTGTGAAGCTTTGAATAAGAAGAAACAACCAATACATCCTAGATCTAATTCTCAAGTGATAAGATGGAGGCAGGAACCACTACTACCAATCTGACTGTAAGACTTCCTATTCTCAACCCAGCAGACTATGATCTCTGGTTAATGATGATAAAACAATACTTTCTTATGACTGATTACTCCCTATGGGAAGTAATAAAGAATGGTAACAAAGTGCTAAAGAGAACTGTTGGAAAAGTCGAACATGAATATGAACCCACTACTACAGAAGAAAAGCAAGACAGGAGGAATGAGATGAAAGCAAGAGCAACTTTGTTGATGGCACTCCCAAATAAGGACCAACCGAAGTTTCCACTCATAATCAAGATGCAAATTGCTAATGGAAGCTATAGAGAAGATGTATGGAGGAAATAAGGAAATCCAAGAAGGTCAAAGTACACTTCTCAACAACAAAAAGAAACTTTGCAGCATTAATTCAAAACATAGGATCAAACCTTTGATATGTTACAAAAACTTATCAGTCAGTTGGAGATCCAAGGAGAATTGGAATTAACCTAGAAGATATAACTTAAAGCTGATTGAGAAGTCTCCATCAAATGGAAGAACTCATGCTTTAATCTGATGAACAAGTGAAATTGAAACCAAACAGTTTGGATGACTTGCCACAATAACTTGAAGAAATATAATTCGAACTACAGAGAATCAACAATCACAAGTCCAAAAAACACAAAATTGTGGCTTTTGTATCCAACAGCACTAACAGCACCAACAACACAAATAAAGCAGATAATACTGCTTATGAAGTTAGTACTGCTCATACTCAAGGTAATGGTGTTAACTCTACATCTCTAGATAATCTTTGTGATGCTGTGATCTGTGCTTTCCTTGCAAGTCAACCCAACTCTCCTCAACTTGCTCAAGAAGATCTGGAACAACTTCATCCTGATGATCTAGAAGAAAATGGAATCAACAATGGGAGATGGCCTTTAATGCGTAACAATCAAATCAAGAGTCAAAGAGTTGTATTGACAAGTCAAAAGTATGATGCCTACAATTGTATAAAAATGGACCAGTTTACAAGAGATTAGGTATCCAAGAATCAAAGAACAAAGGAGATAGAATAATACAAGAACTATTATAGTAGAGACTCCTACTCAGAATGCCTTGATAGCTCAAGATAGAATTGGAGGATATGATTGGAGCTACCAAGCTGAAGAAGAGCAACCTACAAACTATGCATTGATGGCATTTACATCTTCAGGATGTTCTTCTATTTCAGATTCCTAAGGTAGATTCTTGTCTAAAACATGTTAAAAAGCATTATGTTACTCTTAAAAGAACATATATAGTTTGTCTTCTGATTACAAAAAGTCTCAATTTAATATAGTAACTAATAAAGTATTTTTTAGGAATTAGTAGAATGCTAGAATTAGATCACTATAACAACAAGAGGCCTGTGTTTTGTAAGAGAGCATAAATGTTTTAAAACTTGAAGTTAGACTAAGAGATAATGCTTAAGATGAATACATAATGAATTTGGAAAAAGCAGAAAAAGAGATAGATTAGTTAAAACAAACATTATAGAAGTTTTAAAATTCATCCAAGTCTTTAAATGATTGACTGGAAAGTCAAGTAATTGACAAGTTTTGATTAGTCAAACAGAAGACTGAAGTTAATGATGATTGAAGAGATTAATGCTGATTTATAATTTGACTAAATATTTTGGAAAGTATTAAATACTTAGTCATTGTATTTAATACATTTGACTAAATACATAGGAAAGTATTGTAAGCCCATTAGGACTCCTTAGTGTATAAAAGGAGATCCTAGGGCATCTAGTTTAGTATCTCATCAACATACACACCATCATCAGTTTTCAATATCTCAATACTAGTTTTCCATAGAATTCGTAGCTTCAAGGTTGTAAACCTTATCACTAAGTTAGAGTGATCGTATTAATATATTGAAGCGTGTTGTGTTATATCTTTGTGTCAATCATAATTCACTGTTTGATTGAATATACTTCTTAGTGGTATAAGATAGATTCCGCATAGCTTATATCATTCAAATCAAAGTTTCATTCTTAGTATTTTTGGATTTATCCAAAGGTACTAAACCTTACAAGCTAAGGAGTTAAAGATCTATTCATTGGGATCAACAATAACAACATAACTTTTGGAAAAAATAACAACATAGAAGTTATTCTTGAGTCAGGCCTATGATACTATGTTAGAAGAAATTGTTCCTTAATAACAACATAAAGAAATGTCAACAGATTGTTGATAACACATATATAGTACACTTGTATATCTACAGTTTGAGAAGCGAGTACAGTCATATTAAGAACAAATATGCACATATATAAACTGGTAAACCATCACATTCATAAATGGATGTAGTCGGTAACGCTTGATCTCATCACTATCCAGTCTAAAAAGTATTTCAATATGCTAGATAGACAAATTATAGCATGCACCTGTCCAAATATGAAGGGAAGTTGCATTAGTACCTTTTATCAGTGAATCATTTCGGACGCAAACAACAGACATGAGTTGCAACCGTAATAAGTTACCACGCCAAAATGCGAACTACCTCAACTTTATGAAACCAATGAAACATAGTTGCAATAAGGCTCAGGTTTACGAACAGTGTAGCAGTACCAATCACCCGCCATGGCTGCAATCAAACTCTCGGCGTGACTGCCAAGCCAAGATACGGGTGTCGGCGAGCCACCCGTTATAGAATACATAGAGCGAAAAAGCAACACACTCTATATATGCTTCGAGGCTCAGACCTGTTATTGTGGAACCACACGGATTCCCATTCCCCGATCTATTATCACATAACGCCAAATCATATTCATAAAAAAATACATATAGCGAAAAAGGAACAAAGTCTATACTTTGAGGCTCGGACCTACTACTGTGGGACCACGCGGTACACTCGCCGTGGCTGCAACCACAATCGAATTGCGGCTGCCCAACCAAGATACTGGTGTTCGTAAAACGTGTGTCACAAAACACAATTGCTGGACATTATCGTCATCGCCTATAGTAAAAAATGTCGATTTCACAAAGTGGTTGTAACCACAATGAGACGATGGTATGATCATAAATAGGGTCACTCACAAAGAGTTTTTGCTCTTTGTACAATAGTTATGATTCACCAACATCATTAAGTCAAGTAAGTATGACAATAGGAAGTGAGCGGTTAAAAACCATCACATCAATCATAACATAGAAGCTTTAATCAGATACCCCCCACGGGATGATTTTTTTATTTCTTATATTGAATAAGCAATTCCCGAAGTACATGATTTCCATAGCGTATAGGGGTTTTATCAAACTGTCGGCTTATTTTACGGCTTATGACCCTTTCACCATCTTCACACACTCGTCACTATCGTCGCACGCCATGGATAGCAGCAACGAAAGGAATGGTGGCATCGAAGAAGCATTAGCCGAGAGTGTATTTCAAAACAAAACATACCCATATATTTGGCTAAGATTTGCAGGTGTGTAACCAGATTGAAGGGTATGCGAACCTGCCATGGATGCAAACACAAACCTGGTCATGATGCCCCGCCAAGATACGGGCCGCTTTCACCCATCAAGTTCCAGTAACACAAAAGCCATACAATCGTGATCGCCTACAAAAAAGTCATCATTTCTTATAAATAAGCCATAAGATGAACAAACCCCCATAAGATAATTGATAAAAAAAACCCAAATTATGTAAATCCCTAGTTTGATGATTCAGTTTTATACACCTAGAGAAAAACCCCTAATCACTCCTTATTCCAACAATGAAGATTTGGCAGTTAATTTAGAAATAAAACAAAGCAAGAACAAAGGTTTACCCTAGCATTCTAAGAATCAATTCACCATCTTTTTCTTTGATAAAAATAAAATAAGAACCTCCTCAACAATCATGCAAGATATATCACCCATCTGAAACCAACACGAACACATCATCCTTCGCAAATCAACGAACCTGAAATCACATCTTGTTATTTGTTTAGAGTGGCTTTAGTAAATCAAATTTAGGGTTGATCAAATCTTTGGATGTCGGTGGTTTTTGGGTTTGTGAATCAGTGGAACAAAGAGAGAGAAAGTAGAGTGAGAGAGAGGTGAGATGTGTAGAAGACAAACCGGGTATGTAGTTTATTAATAACGAGTTGATAATAAAGCACGTGTCGGTTCAGAGCGGGTCGGACTTGGGTCGAAAACAATTAATATCATCCGGCGCATCTTGGGAATTGTAATGTTTTATAATTATAATATCATATATTTATTTATCACGTAATGGTTATGTCATATACTACTTAAACATGGGAATGATAAGGACTAGTTATACTTTCTACTTATATCAATAGTGTTATTGTCATTGTTTTTAATTAATATATTAAAGTTTAGGGTATTATACTCTAACCATATATGATCATCACAAATAAAATATTGTATCCGTTTTATCGTATTAGGGTGTGATAATCATAAGATTGTTTGATAATTCTTGAGCAGTATTTCGACCTTATTTGGTGCCTCAGATTACACAAAATTCATATATGAAATAAGACAAGAACATACTAAAAATTCACACCTTTTTATAAATGGTCACACATTAGAACCTTTCATGCGTGTCAAATTAA
Organism: Tanacetum coccineum; assembly: GCA_026074375.1. Lineage (NCBI taxonomy): Eukaryota > Viridiplantae > Streptophyta > Magnoliopsida > Asterales > Asteraceae > Tanacetum > Tanacetum coccineum. The sequence goes on along the minus strand of BQNB010030569.1, from coordinate 10,432 downwards.
AGACAATTTTGGAAAGTCCCATTAGCGGCAGCTATTCGTGTCACTATTTAAATAGTTACATAAATTGAACTATTGCAACACTCAAGTGACACATAATTTGTCATTACAACTTTTTTCATTCTTTGTATCCAAAATTAAGTTAATAGTTTATACGAGTGTATCCTTCTCAAACCGAGAAAACCCAAAACTGAACCGAAACCAAATCAGGGTAAAATGCCAACCGAGAACCAAACCGAGTATAAACTATAGAAACTGAAACCGAACCGAATAAGGTCGGGTCGGGTCGATTCGGTTTAGTTAGTTCGAACCGGATAAGTGTCGGTTTTGAACTGAATCGAAACTGAACCAAACCGAAATAAATATTGAAAACCGAAAACCGAACCGAATAAGGTCGGTTCGGGCCGGTTTTGATCTGTTTGACGGGTCGGGTCGGTTTTCGGTTCAATATGCTCAGCCCTACTCCACACCTCCAAACTCATATTAGAACTTAACCTGAACTCTCTTTGGCCTCGGTTAATCACTATTACACAAAATGTTTTATGACAATAAAATCACCTACGTTCTTCCCACATCGGAAGGAAAAAGTCATTTAGATGAGTTCCTCTATTAGACACTCCAATTTTAGACCCCTTAACCAAATGGACCTAATTTTAAGCCCTCCAAAACTGTGAGGCACGCAGTTGGCTGACTGCACAGGCCATTTAATTAGCTCACCAGTTGCCTTTTACGCTAAATTAGCTCACCAGACCCTCTATAGGCCAAGAGGTTTGCTGCTGCAAAGTTCTACCATAAAACTCATGCCTACTTTATCTCGGATTAAATAAAAAGTAGAACTCAAGCTTATAAGCTCCAAAGTCAAGCTCAAATCTTCCTTAATCTTCCATTATGAAGGCTCATCAAGCTGTCCAGTCAAGCTAGGAATGGACATTTACATATATGTCGTACGAAAAAGTTAGGAATGGACATACTTGAATGTGATAAGAAAATGAAAAGCAAACACCCTATGATGGAAGTTTTGCATGTGCTTACTATCGGGGAATTATCTCTGTAACAGTTACATCATTAGTTGAACTCGTTGGATAAGAGCTTGAAGAGAAGTCTGCACCAAGTAACTTTCTTTCTGTGAAAAATGCTGGCTGCTTAGCTTTCGGCAATGCACCTTCAGTGCCTAAGACTAGAACCACTGACGACATATCTGGTCTGTCTTCAGGACATTGTTGAACACATAACAACCCCACTTCGATTGATCTTAAAAATTCAGATGCATTGCTTGATTCAGAACATGTTTTATCAAGGAGTTCTACTGATCTGCCTTCACTATGCATCCTCCATGCCTAGATATGATATGGAAATAATTATTAGATTGTATAGTTGAGTACTATACGTGAAAATAAAGCTACTTACATGTCCAATAAGGTTGTTGTTATGCTCGATATGAACGAATCCCCTATTTCTTCTTCCACTCACGATCTCCAGCACCAAAACACCAAAGCTAAAGACATCCGACTTAGTTGAGAAAAGACCATCAAGTGCATACTCTGGTGACATGTAACCGCTGCATTTAGATTTTTTTTACAAGGTCAAATTAGACAAAAATTAATAAAAATAGAATGAATATAATATTAGATGTTGTATCTTACTATGTACCAACAACTCTCTCTGTGCTAGCCTGTGTCTCATTTCCACCAAAGCTTCTGGCTATCCCAAAGTCGGATATCTTAGGGTTCATGTCCAGATCTAGTAATATATTGCTAGCTTTAAGATCTCTGTGGATAATTCTTAATCGTGAATCTTGATGCAGATAAAGAAGTCCTCGAGCAATTCCTTTGATAATGTTAAAGCGCTTTGTCCAATCTAAGAGTGCACTTTTCATTTTATCTGCATCATTGAAATCAAGTTTTGGTTATTCATAGTTTCAGTTTGTTGGAGCGCAATTCCTATTTTCAAATACTAATTGAACTGAATATAATAAAATAAATTCTGACCAAATATAAATGAGTCTAAGCCTCTGTTTGGCATGTATTCATAGATCAACAACCTCTCATCCCCCTCAATGCTACATCCGAGCAGCTTGACAAGATTCCGGTGCTGAAGTTTTGAAATGCAGATGACTTCGTTTTTGAACTCATCAATTCCTTGACTCGAAGTCTGGGATAGACGCTTAACTGCAATTTCTTGCCCTTCTTCTAGCATACCCTAAGATCACCATATTTATTGTAAAAAATGGTAACAACCATTTATATCTTTGTAACAGTGGCATGCTTAAATGTATATTGTAGATTCATTATCTCGTTATGTATAATGAATTAGAATGTGACTTCAACAGTTTTAGTCATATACACCCTCTGCAAATGTATTATATTTTGAATGAAATATATATGTCTTACTTAGCAAACTGAATGAGAATCACATTCTTTACTTTAATTACCTTATAAACCGGTCCAAATCCACCCTCTCCAAGTTTATTTTCGGGTGAAAATATATTAGTAGCTTTAGCTACGGTAGTTAAAGTTACATGTGTCACTCCTAAACTAAAAAATCACTTTTATTTTTAAATTGAACATCCCTTTTGATATATTTTTATTAGTTTTTAGTTTTTATTTTTATTTTTAATGTTCCGAAACCGCTGCTTTGCGCGGGTAATATTCTAGTATCATTTTATCACTCAAATTGTGCAACTTCTTTACCTTCCTCGATCGGTGGTAAATGATGTTTTTTTCTCCACGCATAAATAAACCATGTGCTTAAGCCTATCAGAAAAACCCCCACAAAGACTCCGATTAAGATCAATTTGATACCTGTTCCTTCCTCCTTTCTCAAAACTGATTGAGTAACTGCATAGTATAAACATAGTAACAACATCGTTTATTTATTTGCAGATACATATATACCAACCATGAAACTAACTAGCAAGATTATATGATATCAGATATAAATATATATATGTTGACATATAGCTCCGCTTGTTAGTTAAATAAAATCATGCAGAAGATAGATACCTCATTTAACTTATACATGTTTATATGGAATAACAGATAACACAGATACCTAATTCCGAGGAAGCCATTCTCACATATAGATCCTGAGTACCTATTCCTTCAGAGTGTACTCGTATGTCTATGAGGTCATTGAACCAAAGCAAGCAGCCACTTCCTGCACCTCTGATATCAGTATTTGCATAAGCCATACAAGTGCAATTCTGTTGGCATATTTCTTTACATTCCATCAGGGACATAGTCATGTTATACCAGGAGGTCTGTGTATCCGGCAACTTTACATTGATTAAATACTTGATAAACCCATCTGATCCATTTCTGCAATCCAATGTTGTTCGCCTCACACAACCACCAGACCAGTCTGCTCTATCCCAATCCTTTTGGCTTCTGGGCACAAATTTGGTCTCATCGAGGCACGAGCATGACTGTGAATTCACAGTGCTACAGCTTCCATATGCGCCACAGGTGTTGTATTCATCGCACGTATCTTTTGGCAATGCAAGAATAACCTGCCATCTTTTACCATCTTCTACCCACACTGAACGCTCTAAACGCCCGGAAGAATTTAAGGTGAACCTAGATACAACAGATTTGTTGACCAGATTATAAGAATAGGTTACCTCTGTTTCATTAATAACCATATTGTATGTGTAGATGGTGTTCTTATTGATCTGAGAATCTCCACTAAACCGTAGACCATTCCATGGTCCACCCCGAAAGTTAATCGCCACACCTTGTCTTAATAGGTGCTGAGGATAACCACGTGTGTCAATGTTCCAGGTGAATTCACCTGGAGCTGGGTCTTGACTACTCTTCCATGACGACAGATTCCATTCCTTGCCGTTAGTGAAATTTTTCCCAAGCTTCATGGCAGGTAGAAGAGTATCAGTTGGAAAATCGAAACTCTGCCAGATTATCTTGTGGTTTCTATTTGTCATGACTAGATTTCCATCGTCATTGAGCTCTACAATTGCTTTTTCAGATGATGCTGTGTTGGATGACCATATTACATCTGTACCATTGCTCACGAGAACAAGATTTCCAGGACTAACAATCCTTACGAGGCCTAATGTTACATCGATGATTGGGAGATTTCTGTTGGCAACCCAAACTACTGTTTTAAGAGTAATTTTTTTATACCAAATACCAAGGTATCTATTCCGAGAGCTACCTGGACTGAAAAATCCCAGTTCAAAAGTTCTGGCAGGCGATACCATTGTGTCTTCTTCTGTCAAGAACTGCAAATCAGAAATGATGTCGATTTCAGCAGTGTTGGTTTTCTGAATGTGGACTGAGATAATTAAAAGAGCTAATATAGTTAATTTCTCCATTGCAATCCTTTTCTTTAAGCTTCTCATTTTACTATATATCTATTTTATCGTACACCATTAGTGCTTTAGTGCTTGGTGAATAAATTTATAGGACCACATTCATTTTGATTTTGATTTGATTTGATTTTATTATTATAATTTTTAGTTTATGTGTCATTTTTTTATTCGAAAATATTAAAGATAATATTTAAAGTAAAAATGTGACAGAATGAAGAAGACAATATAAAGTGCCTTTATTCCCACATTTATGGTTCCATTGTGATTGTCATGTGAGTATGTGGGTCTCCATATATGTATTTATCCTTGGTCATACGGCAAGGGATTGTATGCTGGATGTAAGCTGGTGTTTTGCTAGCTAAGCTGCCTATATGATTCACATGTTTGTTCAGCTAGCTCCAACACGTTACACATACAATGCCGAATGATTACATATTATGTTTTATTGTTTGTATGTTCAGTTATTTCAAGGGTGTATAATTATTTAATGATTCCATGATAGTTGGCTTTGTAGACCCATTCTTTATTTTTATGTAGGAAGAATGTCACTCTTTTGTTCAACCATTGCCCTTTATATGCCCAACATCTAGTTCTATAATTTGTTATGATCAGATCTCGTCCCAATTACTTATATATCCCATAACCTCGCCCTGTCTGCTTCTATTTTAGCTATATGAACTGCCATGTTTCTCTTTGTTTTCAATTTAAGGTACTCGATTGCCCACAATAAAGTTTCTGACTGTCTTTGTTAAAGAAGCTGAATTACTCCATCAGGGAAATCAGGGACAAGGTCCCAGGGTAATTAAGGGTATTCCGAAAAGTTCATCTCAAATTATGTTTACAAATTTAAATTAGGTGTTGTAGAAGGCAAGCTACTGGAATAAATAAATTATATGGTTGCCTGCTTTCGCTTAGTATGTTTGTAGGTAGAGCTGTGATAAAACATATCATACTAAGTAGTGGCTCGGCTCAAAGAGTTAATCGAGCCTTCGTAGTATACACAGTTAAAGGATCTGGCTTGGGGCAGGTTTGCCGTATGCTTGGGATCACCAAGTCAGCTTATTGACAAGATTTTAATTCTAAGATGACCCATGGTCAGGTTCACCAAAAACATTCATGCCTTGTGACTGAGGTTATTATGACCGGCTATGATAGTGAAAGGTGAAATTGCCAATAATACCTCATCTGTGAATTATAGTCTGCTAGTGTTACCACTAACTTAATGGCTCTAAAACATTTTTTTGTTGCTTTACATAAATGTACACTAGTATTCAAGACAATAGTTTCCAATGCTACCAAAAATACGAGTAGCAATGCCTAAAATCCATTGGTAAACAAGCTATAATTCCATTTTCATCAATATTAAGAGTGTTGCTAATAAGCCTGATAAGCCTTTAGCATCAGAATTTTCTTGTCCGTTGTAAAATTAGCAACGGAAAATCCGTTGTTATTAACATATTTTCCATATGTTATGCGTCGCCAAATTGTCAAAAAAAGATAAGTCCCTCGCTAATTCTGTTGGTAATACAAATATTTAGCAATGGATATTAGGTCGCGCAATGTTAATTGCATTTTTTTTAATTTGTATTATTCTAATTTTTTTTTAGTATTGTAATTGTTGAAATAAATACCAGTAAGCTAGCACGAAATATTGACTTAAAATAACTGCACACGTGACCACAAACGTAACATTGTATTAATAAACGAATGAGAAATGAAGAATGCACAAACTACCATCCCCTCACCTCTATTTATAGAGACGAGGGGGTAAAATCCTTATGGAATTCGAATTTGATAATTAACAATTGCCTGTTGTTGGGAATTAAGGTTTTTTATAAAGTTTATACTGCTAGCTCAACTTAGTACCGCCAAGCTTAAAGAGTTTGTACTGCACAGATTATAACTACCAGTACTAACTGGTACTAGTACTGCTAGAGCAAAAGTTAGTACTGCCAGTACTAACTTAATATTGCTGAGAAGAAGTTAATACTGTTGAAGACTGAAGACTGCATGAAGATAAAGACGTGTGAAGGGATATGCATGGATTTGTTCAAAGTATATATTCTATAAATATAGGAAGATATGTATAAGATTATATATTTAGAAGATATGTTGATATCTTATAGAAGTTTAAAAGATTTGTAGTTATCTTGTAAAGGACTCCTTGGTGTATAAAAGGAGATCCTAGGTTATGGTTTTAGATATCAGTTTTCCATGGAATTCATAGCTTCAAGGTTGTAAACCTTATCACTTCATTAGAGTGATCGTATTAATATATTGAAGCTTGTTGTGTTGGTTATATCTTTCTGTGTGTCAAACATACTTTACCGTTTCATTGAGTATACTTCTTAGTGGTATAAACTAGATTCCGCATAGGTTATATCATTCACTCAAAGTTTGATTCTTAGTATTTTTGGATTTATTCAAGGATACTAAACCTTACATCAAGCTAAGGAGTTAAAGATCTATTCATTGGGATCAACAAGTGGTATCAGAGCTTGTTGTGAAACTTTAAATAAGAAGAAACAACCAATACATCCTAGATCTAATTCTCAAGTGATAAGATGGAGGCAGGAACCACTACTACCAATCTGACTGTAAGACTTCCTATTCTCAACCCAGCAGACTATGATCTCTGGTTAATGATGATATAACAATACTTTCTTATGACTGATTACTCCCTATGGGAAGTAATTAAGAATGGTAACAAAGTGCTAAAGAGAACTGTTGGAAAAGTCGAACAGGAATATGAACCCACTACTGCAGAAGAAAAGCAAGACAGGAGGAATGAGATGAAAGCAAGAGAAACTTTGTTGATGGCACTCCCAAATAAGGACCAACCGAAGTTCCACTCATATCAAGATGCAAAATTGCTAATGGAAGCTCTAGAGAAGAGGTATGGAGGAAATAAGGAATCCAAGAAGGTTCAAAGGACACTTCTCAAGCAACAATATGAGAACTTTGCAGCATTAAGTTCAGAAACATGGATCAAACCTTTGATAGGTTACAAAAACTTATCAGTCAGTTGGAGATCCAAGGAGAAGTGATTAACCTAGAAGATATGAACTTAAAGCTATTGAGAAGTCTTCCATCATAATGGAAGACTCATGCTTTAATCTGGAGGAACAAGGTGGAAATTAAAACCATCAGTTTGGATGACTTGCACAATAACTTGAAGATATATGAATCAGAACTTACAGGATCAGCAAGCACAAGTCAAAATTCATAAAATGTGGCTTTTGTATCCAACAGCACTAACAACACCAACAACATAAATAAAGCAGATAATACTGCTTATGAAGTTAGTACTGCTCATACTCAAGGTAATGGTGTTAACTCTACATCTCTAGATAATCTTTGTGATGCTGTGATATGTGCTTTCCTTGCAAGTCAACCCAACTCTCCTCAACTTGCTCAAGAAGATCTGGAACAACTTCATCCTAATGATCTGGAAGAAATGGATCTACAATGGGAGATGGCTATGCTAACAATCAGAGCTAGAGTCAAAGAGTTGGATTTGACAAGTCAAAAGTAGAATGCTACAATTGTCATAAAAATGGACACTTTACAAGAGAATGTAGGTTTCCAAGGAATCAAGAGAACACAGGAAGAGAGAATAATACAAGAACTATTATAGTAGAGACTCCTACTCAGAATGCCTTGATAGCTCAAGATAGAATTGGAGGATATGATTGGAGCTACCAAGCTGAAGAAGAGCAACCTACAAACTATGCATTGATGGCATTTACATTTTCAGGAAGTTCTTCTAGTTCAGATTCTAAGGTAGATTCTTGTTCTAAAACATGTGTAAAAGCTTATGCTACTCTTAAAGAACAATATGATAGTTTGTCTTCTGATTACAAAAAGTCTCAATTTAATTTAGTATCTTATAAAGCAAGTTTAGAATTAGTAGAAGCTAGATTAGCTCATTATAAAAAAAATGAGGCTGTGTTTGAAGAGAGCATAAATGTTTTAAAGCTTGAAGTTAGACTAAGAGATAATGCTTAAGATGAATACAAAATGAATTTGGAAAAAGTAGAAAAAGAAAGAGATTAGTTAAAACAAACATTAGATAAGTTTCAAAATTCATCCAAGTCTTTAAATGATTTACTAGAAAGTCAAGTAATTGACAAGTTTAAAACAGGACTAGGATATAATGCAGCTACTCATGCAGTAGAAAGTTTTGTGATTTTATCTGATAAGTCTGGATCAGATAAGGGATATCATTCAGTTCCCCCACCTATAACAGGGAATTTCATACCTCGCAAACCTGATCTAACATTTATAGAGGAAATAGTTGATTGTGAGAATATGGCTGTTACTACTGTTATTACACCTAGTAAAGATAAGACAGTTGAAAATAAGGGTGTTTCCAACGCAGTTGAATCTAATGCTATTAGGATGAACAACTATAGTGCTCCAATCATTGAGGATTGGAACTCTGAAGAAGAAAGTGAGATAGATTATACTGTTAGACCTAGCACTGAAAAGATAAAATCTATTAAGACTGTTAGGGAAATAGATGCACCTAAACAAAACAAACACCATCCTAGAGGGAACCAAAGAAACTGGAACAATCTTATCTCCCAAAGACTAGGAAGTGACTTTAAAATGATTAATAAAGTTTGTTATGTTTGTAGTAGTTTTGAGCATCTTCATTATGTGTGTGATAAAAAGGTTGTAAGGTCAGTGTGGAACAACTCAAAAAGGGTGAATCACAAGAACTTTTCTAATAAAATGACTCACCCTCACCCCAAAAGAAGTTTTGTTCCACAAGCAGTATTAACCAAGACAGGCAAAATTAATACTGCTGGTACAAATGTTAATACTGTTGGTGCCAGTATTAATACTGTTATCAGACCAATTAATACTGCTGCCTCAACTTCAATTGTGAACCATCCTAGACCAAAATCAAATGCTTTCAAAAGAGGATATTCACAAAGTTCAAGGCCTTTTAACAGATATTATGCAAACAAGAACAATATTATCAATACAAATGTTAATACTGCCAGGGTAAAAAATACTACTGCTAGGGATAGAGCAGTAGTAAGTGAAAATAAGGGAATAGGGGCTAATACTGTTAAGGCCTCAACATGCTGGGTTTGGAAAGCCAAAAACAGTAGTGCATCAACTACATTCAAGAAATATTCTTACATTGATGCACGAGGCAGATCCAAGTCTATAATGGCTTGGATCCCCAAAAGAGTCTAATTCTCTTATTTTATGTGCAGGGCAACCCACAACAGAAGGAGTATAAGGAAAAAGCAGTTATTGACAGTGGTTGTTCCAGGCACATGACAGGAAACAAGTGCTATCTTGATGAATATAAAGACTATGATGGTGGATTTGTTTCCTTTGGTGATGGTAAAGGCAAAATTTCTAGAAAAAGGTAAAATCAAAATAGGATCACTGGATTTTGATGATGTATACTTTTGTAAGGAGCTTAAGTATAACCTGTTCAGTGTGTCACAAATCTGTGAGAAAAAAAACAATGTTATTTTTACTGACACTGAGTGTCTTGTCTTATCTTCTGACTTTAAGCTACTTAATGAAAGTCAAGTATTGCTAAGAGTTCCAAGAAAGGACAACATTTTCAGTGTTGACCTAAAGAGTGTTATTCCTATTGGAGGTTTAACTTGTCTCATTGCTAAGGCCACAATTGATGAATCCAATACATGGCACAAGAGGCTTGGGCACATTAATTTTAAAACAATGAATAAACGTGTGAAGGGAAACCTTGTAAAAGGTTTACCTTCAAAGATTTTTGAAAATGATCATTCTTATGTTGCCTGTCAGAAAGAAAAGTAACACAAAGCCTCCTATAAGACCAAGGTTATGAACTCAATCAGCAAACCCTTACATATGCTTTATATAGACTTATTTGGTCCTACAAATGTTAAGAGTTTAATGAAAAAGACTTATTGCCTAGTTGTTACTGATGAATTTAGTAGATTTTCTTGGGTATTCTTTTTTACCACTAAGGATGAGACTAGTGGGATCTTAAAGACCTTCATAACTGGAATATAAAATCAACTAGATCATAAAGTAAAAGTTATCAGGTGTGACAATGGAACTGTGTTTAAGAATAGTATAATGAATCGGTTTTGT
>BQNB010030568.1:0-54765 GCA_026074375.1 Tanacetum coccineum | reverse complement strand
GTATTATATTTTATAAAGTTGGGTCCGCTGATGAATAGTACTTTTACTGTTCATAGTTTATAAAATTACTTTTATAAACTTTGATCATTGTATATAAACGTAGGTATTTGTTGAAGCGTACGTAAAATTTTAGGGTTTCCGGGAAAACCTAATTGTCATTTATCGCGAAACGTAAACACTTTCATGTATCCGATAAAGTAACTTGTGAAACGTTAATAATTATTCTCAAAATAATTGCTTAACCCTCGTTTGACGTAAACAATAATTTGCTTAATGCCCGTTTACTTTAACTGATCATTTTTAGTTTACGCGATTTAACTTAACGATTTCCATTAAAAACAAACGTGTACAATACTAAAAATAAATAGTGACTTTATTAACGTCGTACATTGTCCTAAAACACGAGGTGTTATATTAAGTCTTAGCCTTTTAGTGTAGATTAAGCAATATGTTAACTTTGACAGCTTATTTTAGTGCTTATTTGTGGTTTATAGAAAAAGTGTTTTCATAAAAGTTGTAGGTTTACAGCTTATTTATAAGCTGTGAAAAAAGTTTTAAAAAAAAACCAAAAAAGGGGAGGTGGTAGTCCAAGGTGACCAGGGCTCGAACCCTGGACCTCACACCCTCAACCCTTATAACACACACACTCTACCGCTCGCCCTTAGGTCTTTTTCGGTTTTATCTTGCACAATTAATTAGTTAACCACATTTTTAGCCCTTTTGCTTATTAAGCTGTTTTAGCTTATTTAACAGCTTATTTGATAAGCTGTTTTCTCCAGCTTATTTTTCTTAGATCTAGTTTTGTTTAAACTATTTTTTGTAATTTTTTCATAATTTTTATAATTAGTTTAGTATTTTTAATCATTTAATTTCATTAAAATCGTTTTTAATTCATAATAAATCATAAAAAATTCAAAAATATCTAATTCTTTTTTAGAAAATTTTCTTTTATCAGATAGAACTTAGGAAAATTAGATTTACTTTCGTAGGGTTAAAATTGTAATTTTTTTTAAAGAACGGGATTGAATCCCGTTCACGTTTTTCGTGTTTCTAAGCTTAAATCACTTTTGTTTTTGGTCTAGTTTTATATGTTCTTACTTTTTAGTCACTTAGGAGTTATAAAAGTCAAAAATATCATTTTAGGACTTAATTTTGATAAATTAGGGTTTTTAGGTCACGTTTTAGGATTCCCGCTTGCGTTTTTTTGTTAAATTTTGTGTTGCCTTCATTGTTTTTAGTGTATATTGCATTAACTTTCCCGTAGACTTAGAAAACCAATTAAAATCATTGTTCCATTCAAGCATCAATTATCAAACCGTCTTTCGAATTTCCATTGCATTCCTCGTTGGGGATAAACGACCCGGGAATCACATACTTCCGGATATATATTGATTTTCTTTGTAGATTTTGACTAGTTACCTTGGTCAAGGGTGACTTGTTGGAATTTGCTAGTTAGGGTATTTAATGCTAAGTAGGGTATTTAATTAAGGGTTTAAGGTTCTAATAAATGCAAGACTATGGTTTTTATTAATTAAAGTAAGATACTTGTTAATAACTAGGGCTTGTAACTTCATTTTGGTAAATCTAAACTCATAAAGCTTCAAACCGTATACTTATTTCACTTCAAAGACACAAACTTTAATCACTAAATCAGAAAAAACAACAAACAAACCACACAACACATAGTTTTCATCAAAATGATCCTTTATATCATTTCATATAACAATAAAACATCAATTCATCAATGGCTGAGAATGTTCTTGCTGCGGGTGCTGAAAACCGACCACCAATGCTCGAGAAAGGCTGGTATGATAGTTGGAAGAGTGTTATCCTACTTTACATTGAAGGTAAGGAGAATGGTGAAATGCTATTTGATTTAATCAAACATGGTCATTTTCAGTTTAAAGAGATTACTGTTCTGGCAACTCAAACTACAGTAGAGCATAAACGAATGCAAGAACTAAAAGATCTCTCTCCTGAGGAAAAGTTAAGGGAAATATTCTTCTCGGTGTACTAGTTGACATATACACTCTTGTCAATCATCACAAGATAGCTAGAGACATATGGAACATAGTCAATGAATTAATAAAGGCACTAAGCTCACAAAGCAAGAAAGAGAATCAAAAGTATATGATGATTTTGATAGATTTACGTCTTATAAAGGAGAATCGATTCACTCGCATTATTTAAGATATGCTAAGTTGAAAAATGATATGAATATCATCAGAATGACCATGACACACATTCAAATAAATACGAAGTTTACGAATCATCTTCAGCTAGAATGGAGTAGGTTTGTGACAACAACTAAGTAAGCCAAGGATATCCATTGGTTAACTTTGACCAGTTATATGGATATCTCAAACAAAATGAGAATGATGCAAATGAAGTTCGAACAATGTTACAAAGGTTACCAGATCCACTTGCCTTACTTGCTAACACTTACAATCCACCTCCATCCTACATTACTCAAAGATCACAGTATAATCCACAACCATCAGAACTCCTTTAATATCAACCACTCATTTCACCACCTCAACAACAAAGCTATGAACCACTAGTTATTCAACAACAACCACCTACACCGTCAACACAACTTGATTTCAGATTCGTAGTACCATCATTTCTACCAACTGATGATCCAATAGCTAGTCTCAACAAAGCTATGATGTTTTTGAGTACTGCTATGAACTCAAGATGTCCACCAACAAAAAACCAACTCAAAACTTCGTCTAATCCAAGAACTCAAGCAACTGTTCAAGATGGCAAAGTTACAGTTCAAAATGTTCAAGGACGACAGTCTTAAGGTTATGAGGTTAATACAGGAAATAGTAAAGCTACAGGAACAAGGGTTAACAACACTGTTGTAGATTAAAGGCTAATCCACCAAGGGTAATCAGGTTTTATAATTGCAAGGGTGAAGGTCATATTGCTAAGCAGTGTACTGCAAAAAAGAGGGTGAAGGATGCAGAATGGTTTAAAAAAATATGCTACTAGCACAAGCTAAAGAATTAAGAGTTATTTTGTAAGAAGAGAAACAAGACTTCTTGTCTTAGTGTGTTGGATAGAATTTCGATCAGCCGTTGAAGATCTACAGTAAACTACAACATCAATCTAAACAAAAATAGCCGATAGAGAGGAGATGTAAGGACAGGGATGGAGGCAAGGAAGAAAAGAGTATAGCAATAACCCTGTTGATTCTTTGATTAGACTTTGATGAAGCACTTACTGTTAGTGCAATTTACATGGCAAGACTTTCTCCTACAAGTTCAGTCAATGGAAATGATGTTAATGCAACTTATGATTCAGACATACTCTTTGAGGTATTACATTATGACACTTTTCATGAGACTAATATGCTTAATCATGTTGTTCAAGAGACGTAATATTATGAACACTTAGTTTCTAATAATGATTGTTATAATGAACTTACGAGTGACATCAATGTTATATCTTATGCTGATTATATGGTCACTATTGAGAACGATGATGCTAAAAGTGTTCCTCCTCCTAAAAAGATAATGCTATGATATTGTCTGTAATTGAGCAAATGCAAAGTCAAGTATAATGATGAAACACGGTAAATCAAGAGACTAAAAGTGTGAATGAATCGTTGACCAGTGAGCTTGAACTATACAGAGAAAGAGTCAAAGTTTTAAAAGAAAGACAAAAGTCTAAACATTTTTTCCAAGAAAGAAAAGAACATTTAGATTCTCAAATGCAAGGAATAACTATTGATCGTAATTAAAAAGTAGAAGCTTTTCAAAAACAAGTCATTACATAAAAACAACGATTTGAGATTCTATCTAACATGTATTCCGCTTTGGAAAACAACTTTGATACTTTGAAAAAAGAATCAACTGAAAAACAAGATAAGTATATCGATGAAATCTTGGTTTTGGAAAAGGATAAGAAAAAACATTAAAACATTGTTTACAAAACGGGTCAAACTGTTCAAACAATGCACATGTTAAACAAACCTCAAAGATTTTATGACAATACTCACAAAACAACTCTTTGTTATCAGTATCCTTTGTATCTTCGTCAAGCTTGACGAAAACAACCTATATTGTATAATGTTAATGTATGGGTTGAAACACATGAACCAATTTATGTGTGTGATTCTGAAGAAACATTGATACTTGCTGAAGAGAGACGGTTAAAAATGAAGATAAACAAAAAGAACATAATGATAAATCGATTGATTACGCAAAACTGAATAAACTCGATGAGTATTTTATTCCACAAAAAGAATTGTTTGCAGAACAAATTTATTGATCACCAGTTTCAAAACCAATTCCACCATTGTCAGATGTAAAACCAAATCCTACAAAAGTTCTTCCTAAAAAACATCCGATAACCAGTATGGTCAAAGATTCACTTCAAAAGTTTAAGAATCATCTTGACAAATTTGATGATTGCATCAAAGACAGAACTGTTGTCACTTCTGCTAATTGGAGGGAATGGGGAATGTCATACATTAAAGATGCTTATGAAGAAGAAGTCATACCATTTGCCAAAAACCTTAGAGAATCTTTCAAACTTTTTGAAATGGGTCTTTACAAAGAGTTAAATGAAATAAAAGCAATTTTCAAACAAATGGAAAATAAGGTCGACCAATGTTGTGTGGAAAAGAAATATTTTGAGATTGAGAAAAAACAACTTTTAATCAATAATGATCGATTCTTGGTAGAAAACATCTCGTGTGATGTAATGTCTATAATTTTTTTGTTCGTTGCATAGAGTTTATAATTGTGAAAATTGTAAAAGTCTTGAAATTGGGCTTTTGAATCAACAAGAATCAAACAAGTCATTTAACGAGCTATCAAAACGTTTGGCAAAACTTGATGAATATTGCATTTCTCTTGAACTTTCTTTGCAACATAATAAAGAGAAAAGTGATTTGTGATGAATCTTGGAAAATACATAATGCTTCGTTGATAACAGAAATTAATAACAAATCTTTTGAGATAAATGATCTGAAAGGTCAATTGCAAGACAAATCAATTGTAGTTAACGAGTTGAAGCGGTTGTTAGCTAAATTGAAAGGAAAGAGTCAAGTGACTCCCTGTGAAACAACAAATCTTGATTCTAGGTTTCTGAAACTTGATGATGAGAATGTATCACTAGATTTTAAGGTTTCATCCTTAGTTAAGGAAAGATAACATTTTAAGTTAGTTTACAAAAATCTTTATGATTCGATCAAGCAGACACAGGCTCAAAACAAACTTAAAACTGACTCTTTCCAACAAAAACTTAATAATCAGATTTCTAAAAATGCCAAGTTAAGAGCACAGTTACAAGCAAAGTTTTTTTGAAGCATAACTGAATCAGAACGGTAGAAGTATGAATACTAAGTTTGCAAAACCTCTAACTTCAGGAAATAAACTTTATTATGTAACTATGTTTCCAAAAACTCAGTTTATTCCTAAAGTTGTTAAGAAAAATGACTTGTCAAAAACAGTCACTTCACACTTGCATACCAACAAGGTAATTAAGAAATGCACAAAGGTTCTTGCCCCAGGTCTGCTTAAGATTAAATCTGAACCAATGAATGCGTACTTTAAGAACAATAGGGCAGTGCATCAAGATTACCTGAAAGTCA
The DNA here is from genome assembly GCA_026074375.1 of Tanacetum coccineum. NCBI lineage: Eukaryota > Viridiplantae > Streptophyta > Magnoliopsida > Asterales > Asteraceae > Tanacetum > Tanacetum coccineum. The sequence goes on along the minus strand of BQNB010030568.1, from coordinate 49,160 downwards.
CTAAAGAGCACATAGAAACACTTTAGGAATTGCTAGAACAAGCTAGAGCTTTGAAACCTTTAGATGAAAATCTAGATTATGCATGTATGTTTGCTCAGTGAATTCAAGAACTGTTAGTGTATGTTTGTGCCTCTTGCTCTTACGCACAAAGCGAGAATGAAATTTGGACTCCCACAATAAGGCATAGAAAGAACAATAAGCCTTGAGATACATCCAGAACAAACAAAATAGTAGTTAATGACACCCAAAAGGATGGAGTAAAGCAAAACACTTAAAAGACTAACAACACTTTGTTTCCTTCTACAAGAAAAGTGAGCTATACTTATGCTAGCGAATCACAGCCTAAGAGCAATGCAAGGAATGATAGGATCCAACGACCATCAAGTAGCAGCCAGAAGAATAAAGTAGAAGCCCAACTTAGGAAGTTTAAGTCTAGTTTAAATAAAAACAATCATGTTTCAGATTGTAATGCGAATGCTAAGAATGTTGCTTTGTCATCAAATTCTAATAATGTTTGCTTATCATGTAATGAATGTTTGTTTTCTTCGAATCATGATGCTTGTGTTGTTAATTACCTTAAAGATGTGAAAAAATATGAAAAGGCTAAATCTGTCAAACAAAAAGAAAATATTCAATGGAAACCAACTAGAAGGGTCTTTACCACTGTAGGAAATAGATGGATACCAACAGGAAAAACCTTTAGCATAGTAGGAACAATGTACCCTCTTACCAAAATCACTCCTGCCACTATAGTGCCTTCAAGGAATAGACTCCAAACCATAAGCATTCCAGCTATAGCACCTAATGCTGAAACAAGAATGAGAAATTCCATTGCTAAAAATTCCCTGATAAGAGCTCACATAAATTGTTATGGTCATCCATTCAAAAAGCCCAACTTTTCTCTTATAAGAAAATCTGAGGTTCTGGAACGGCCGTCCTAGAAGTTCAGATTTCTAAGAGTAACCTAGGATTGCTAACAGTATGGAACCCAATCAAAAGTTGGGGATCTAGAATCTTGTATATATTTCTGTTTTTCTCTATTCTTTTTGAGCAAATTGTAGAAATAGTTCTTTGGTACTTAGATTCTAGTTGTTCCAAGCACATGACTAGACAACCCAAAAAGCTTATCAACTTTGTTTCCAAGTTTATCGGTACTGTCAGATTCGGCAATGATCATTTTGCAACTATTATGGGTTATGGAGACTTGCAGATTGGGAATATTTTGATTTCACGGGTTTACTACGTCGAAGGACTTGGTCATAATCTATTCTACGTTGGGCAATTTTGTGATTCGGATCTTGAAGTAGCATTCAGAAAAAGCACTTTCTTTGTACATAACATAGAAGGTGTTGATCTACTTTCGGCATCTCATGGTTCTAATCTTTATACAATCTCAATGAAAGAAATGATGAAGTCATCTCCAATTTGTTTACTTTCCAAAGCCTCGAAGATAAAATCTTGGTTATTGCACTATCGTTTGTCACATTTGACCTTCAAGACCATTAATTAGCTTGCAAAACAAGGTCTAGTCAAAGGTTTGCCCAAGTTGAAGTATGCTAAAGATCACTTGTGTTGAGCATGTCAAATAGGTAAAAGCAAGGACGAATCTCACAAAACTAAACCTGAACCAAGTACGAATGAAAAGCTTCAATTATTGCACATGGATTTATGTGGGCCAATGCGGGTGGAAAGCATACATGGGAAGAAGTATATCTTGGTAATCGTCAATTATTATACTTGGTTTACGTGGGTGAAGTTTTTGGGAACAAAAGACGAGACTCCAGAAGTGATAATCAAAATTTTGAAACAAGGTCAAGTAAGTCTACAAGCAACGGTTAGATATCTTCGCACAAACAATGGAACTAAATTCATAAACCAGACATTAAGGTCATACACAGATGATGTTCGCATTACTCACAAAACTTCAGTAGCAAGAACACCACAACAAAACAGTGTCGTTGAAAGGTGTAATCATACATTGGTAAAGGTTCCTTGAACTATGCTCATCTTTTCTAAATCTCTGTTATTTTTGTGGGCAGAAGCTGTTGCCACCGCTTGCTACATTCAAAACAAATCCCTTATCCATACCCGATACAAGAAGATTCCATATGAACTACTCAGAGACCGTAAACCAGATTGTTAGGATTAAAAAGTGTTATTAATTTAATAATGAATTGGTTTTTTAATAATAAGTACTTTTAGTTTATTTATTCATGTAATAAAGAATATTAGTTAAACTTAAGTTAATGTTGATTAAATATCTAAAGTAGGAAGGTAGGATTAGTCTTAGTATAAATACTCCTCTAATCACTAGGATTAGAAGCTTTTGTCATTTGTATCCTTCCCTTCCCCCTTTTTCCTCTCTTTATTGAAAATTAAAAATATGTAAAAAGAATACTCTCTAGCCTCCTCTCTTTTACTCTTAACCTTCTTTATTGATATTTATTCAAACACGACATATAACAAGTGGCATATATCATCGGGAGAGATCTAGATTGTGTTTTCGTATATCAAACGAGCTTTAATTGCGTTATTTTCAATCAAACAATCTTTCATAACAATGAAAAGTGTAAGTTTCATGCTCGTTAGGCATTAGATTTACTATTTGATGTATTTTTGATCTTAAAATGCATTCATTTTACATTCGTATACGTCAAAAGGTAGGTTTAATTGCTTAAATACAAAAGTTATACATTTAGATTTCAAAATTTGATCAAAAACATAAGTTTTGATAACTTTTGTGTTGTAGAAAAACACTTTCGGTAACTATTTTAAGCGGTAAAAACACTTTCGTATCATTGTTTAGAGGTTTCGTATTGTAGTATAAGCTTTTGGAAACCATTTTTCTTTGAGTAACTGAGCTTTCGTGACACAGTTAAAGGTTTCGTATTATAGAATTTGTAGTTTTTGAAAAGATAACACTAGACATAATACTTTTAACCATAAAAATCAAAAATATAAGTTATATCGTGTTGGATTGAAAGTTCTTCGAAAGTAGTGCTATTAGAATTTACAAAAGTTGTGCTATTGGAATTTACGAAAGTTGTGGAATTTGGGAAAATACAAAAGTCAAGGTTTTGTATCTATGAGCTTTCGGTAACCGTTCTTTTTTGTAAACTGTGGAGCTTTCGTATTTAAGAATTTTGGTTTCGGTTTCGTACTTCAAGTTTTCTATTACAGTTTCGTATTTAAAGGTTTCGTATTCCAGTTTTGTATTCAGAGGTTTCGTATTACAGTTTCAGATTCAGAGGTTTTGTATTTCAAGTTTCATACCTTAGTTTTGTACTTCAGGTTTCGTACTACAGATTTATAACTTGAGGTTTCGTATTTCATGTTTCGTATCCAGAAGTTTCGTATTCTAGTGATTAAGGTTTCAGGTATTAGAATTTTGATACTTGAGCTTTCATACCAAGTATAGGTTTCGTAACTTCAAGGTTTCGGAATTATTTTTGGTTTTGTAACTTCAAGGTTTCAAATTCAATTGATGTTTCGTAACAGTTTGAAATACAAGTTTACTCTTTGATTTCACGATAGCAAGTCTTTATCTCTAAAACGATCCAATTTTGCATTGTATTCATTGATCACATCATGTCAACTGTGAATCAACAAACACCTACAGAGTCGGGAGCTTCAGATAGACCTCTGATTTTAGAGAAAGGAAGCTATGTGCCTTGGGCAAGTCGGTTTTTAAGGTTTCTTGATAACAAAAGGGAAGAAGGAGAGGAAACGCGAGACGTGACGGAGAGGAACCATAATAAAGCATTTGTACAACATAATAGAGATTTACTACATGAACATTCAACATAAAATGTTACAACAACATAGCCATAATGTATCCCCAAAGGGTCTCTTCTTAAGTCTCACTAAGCCAAGTTACAAGCGCTAAGTCTTTATGTTTCAGAAATTTTATCTCCTGAAATTGAATACTCGAAAACATCAACATAAAGTTGGTGAGCTCGTAGGTTTAAGAAGTAAACCCATTTGTTGTGCATAGCAATAATTGTAGGACAATAGCGAGTAAGATATACACATATGAACACTTAATTGTAATCACACCTGTAACACCCGTAAAAATATCTCATATGTACCCGTTGACTTTTCGTACTTCAGTTTGACTTTATCGAATTTCGTGTTAATTTTAAGTTTAACCGGGAAGTTATCTCGCCTGTATCTGAGGATCGTTACCGAAGGTATTCCGGGTTGCTATTTTATGTAGTCTTTTAGTACATGTCGCGTTTCTACGTTTCATATCGATATTTATATTTTTCATAATTTTACTTGAAGTTATCGTGCGTTTTCCGTTTTTGCATATACCGTTAATACCGTTTAAAAAAATATCTTAAGAGGGTAGAAATAAATATCAAGGAAGCATAGGATTTTTAAGCATGATCAAACTTTCAAAGATTGGCAAAAACCTCCCCCTTTGTTTCTCCTTAGGTGTGTCTACCCCCTCCCCATCCAACACCATCCCTACATTTTAGCTAGTCTTGTCCTTTTGATGCTTGGCACTCTAGGATTTTATTCAAAGAAGGTTCTAGGTTCAATCCTATTCAATGAACCTAGACCTTGATTATTCCTTCATAATTCAAATCTTTCATTCATTTCATTCATTCCTTTATCTATCTAAAACACACACATAAAAATTTCTCTCTCCTCTCCCTCTCCCTTTGTTCGTTCGATGCCAACCACCACCATTGTTCAACTTTGATCAAGATTTTGGAAGCTCAAGTATATTCGGGGTTAGATTAGATAGTTAGTTTGGGTATTTAGAACACTATTCGGGATGTTCTTTAGTCTCGAACATCTTCTAAATCCTTCGTTCGTGTAAGTTCATCTTTTTCAAATAAAACTTGTACTTCCATGATCTTTGCAACGTTTAGAAGCTAGTTGTACAAACCATTTGTTAAAAATCAAAGCTTTCAAAATTAAATAAATCCCAAAAGGGTTTATGTGTGGTTCGAAATTATTAAAAAGAAAGAAAGGAAAGGTTAGTTGTGTTGTCGTGGTGAAACTTTTATAAAGAAATGATTTTTCTAAAGCTTATTGCTTATTTTAGCTGATTATTTGGATGCTTATATGCGTTGAACATAAAGGGAAAACCATAAAGGTTTGAACTTTATGCTTATTTGTATTTGTCTTATTTTTCTAAATTTATTTTCATAGCTTATTTGACAACTTATATGGTTTTGAGCTTAACGGGCTTAATAAATAAGTCCAAAAGTGCGAGTTTGGTTTTTGTGGGTATCGGCCCAAAACCAAGCATAAACCATGAGCTATAAGCCAAGGCTTTGCTTAATTGGTGGCTTATTTATGTAACTTATTGGATAAGCTAAAAGCTTATTTGTTTATTTATTTACTTATTGGGTTGATTTCGGACTTGTAGTAATCTATATATTTCGTTTAGGCTTATTTTTATAAGGGATAACGCTTATTTTGAACTTATAAGTAATACGTATTAATATCGTATTTTGAATAATTTAAAAACCTATGTTTACGATAAGACGTTTGATTTTACGAGCGTTAAACGGTATATAGAGCGTAGGAAATAGTTTGGGTTAAGTAAAGAGATTTGGCGAATTGTGAAATGTATTTCGAAAGCGTTTTGGATAAAAGTCTATGACTTTGAAAAACTAATATATACGAACGGGTCATGCCAAAATTTTATAAAATTTCTATACATAGAATTATTTTAAAAACTTATTTTTACAAATCTTGACTAAAAGACAAAAACATATTATTTTTGTACATAATAAATAATATTCACATTTAGATTGATTAAATAAATTAAAATACATATTTATATAAATATTCCAAATATTTTCTCAATATCGACAAAAAGACAAAAAGACAAAATAATAAATATTATTATTTTAATACCCGACTAAAAGACGAAAAATATAATTTTTATAACTTTTATAAATATAAAAATCTATTATGTATTACGTAAATTAAAAACGTACAAACATTTATAATTGAAATGCCTTAGCTATTATTTTTGGGTTACCAGGTAAACTGCCGAAACTTGTTTATTGTGTCTAATTTTATATTATACTATGTATTTTATATAAACCTTCTTAATACGTTTTACCGAGTCAAAACCACTACGACTACCACACAACCAACGATACTAAAGCATTTTTGTAATAATTGTACAACTACTTTCTAAATCCTTAAGTATATTTGTAATTCACGTCGTACTTATTATGAACCTGACCGTTTATTCTTTAGGTCGTGACTGTATACCGTCGTCCTTTACCATGAGATCGTTCTCCTAGCATTTTCACTACTTCATTTCACCAATCAAGGTGAGTTCGTAGCCCTGCTTTTTACCGTTTTACATTACTATTTTTAGGGTGAAAGTATTGCTTGTTTTTTATACCTTGGACATAAATTTTGCTTGAATACTTTGCTTGTTTACGTGTTGCCTAAGTAGCGATAACCCCCATGCCCCACTATCATGAACTGTTAGTTACCTTGTGTAGGAGCGAGTGTTATAAATAGATCTATTTGGGATTCACATCCCCGTTCGTGTAATCAGTGCTTACTAGTTCGAGAGACGAACTAACGAACGAATACCACGTCGGAATGCGGATGTTTTGGGTTGAAAATCTAACTGGGCACTTAATATCTTATTATGTTGAAAATTGATTGGCATACAAACTGTCGTAGCCTCGATGTAATTAGCTTAGAGCAATGTAAATATACTTTTGTGATTGTTGTATGTGTTACAATGATCATGCGTTTTAAATTATTGTGTTCCATACTTATGATATAACTAAGCCTGTGAATTCACCAACTTTATGTTGACAGTTTTAAGCATGCTTTTAGGTACTTGATTTGGATTCTTATATGAACTGTTATGTGGTATCTTCCTGCTATCTGACTGCACTTTTCAAGACTTATCTATTTATCATACTCATTGTCATTTTAAACGTTTTATGATTCTGCTACCATGTACTTATGTTTCCGCAAATCTTTTAATTATGTCATGAATTGATGTAAGACTTATTTATATTTCAAATCAATGTAATGAGTATGAATGTCTTTTAAAAACGCCCTATAGAGGTCGTTCTCTTGCTTTTGTGTAAGGTATATTATGACGTCACGCCCTCGGACACTTATTCCGACTAGACCCGGTTTGGGGGTGTGACAGATTGGTCTATAACCAATATGTGATCCTACGTGTTTTACTTTCTTACGTATATAACTACTAGTGATACGTATATACGTATTATATTACCATAATTATACTTACATCTCGTTTTGCCATATTATATTTTATTTTATTCACTATACGCATCCTGCATTGTTCATATAAAGAGATTTATATAAACTTGTGCTTGTGCAGAGTATGGCGGCTTCAGTTATTACTATTTCTTCTGACGTATTAGAGGAGAGCGTGGGATCCGTTATTTGACGAGTTATTCTTTTTGACACTATTCCTACAAAGATCCTTATTGTTCCAGATATGCCTACTGATTAACCTTCAACATCAGAGTTACCTGCGGTTTCACCTTTCTTATGTTCGGATGACTCTGAGTCCGAGCCAGCCAATGAGTTACTTGAGAGACACGTGTCACTTAGACTTTATGATGACGTGGCTTCTAGGTGGAGAGACAGGGTTAGATTTTGTCCATCTTCGCCATCGGGATCATTATCACCCGATACTACTATCCCATCAACAGAGATTCTAGTTACCCCTACCCCACCAGCATCGTATACAGAGATTGCTACTGCATCACCTGCTTGCATATCTACTCCAGTCATTATCGCTTCATCGGCCGTTCATAGTCGTATCTGGACGACCGCTAGGAAGAGTACGTTGGGATTACGACCCGTGATGATGCCACCATGTAGTGCAGCTCTTCGTAGGGCCTGTCGGGTAGCACTTTCACTTGAGACATCATCATCTGATACTTCATCCGGATCTTCATCAGATTTAACATCGCGTACTTCAAAGAGTTCTTTTACTGCTTCTCTACAGGGTACACAGATTTCACCAGAGGATCATCTACATCATTCTTCTGAGGCTGCTCACTCTCCATCTGTGCCATTAACCAGTAAGAGGCCGCAATGCTCAGATTATACTACACCTACATCTTCTTCATCTGCTGGACCCTCTTGGAAGAGGAGTCGGTCTTCAGCTACATCCATTCCATCTATATTTCACATTGCAGGAGCCCTATCACCGACTCGAGCTGACCTCCTACCACCTTACAAGAGGTATAGGGGTACATCAGCTATGCATTCAAATGACTCTAGTGATGAGGGTAGCCTAGAGACGCATACAGAGTCGGACATGGATTCAGATATTAGTGCAGACATTAAGGCAGAGGCTGCAACTACTGCGACCGTTGATGGATTAGGTATTAAGCCAGTATTGGCAGGAGTTAAGATGGGTTTTGAGCCAAGGTTAGTAGTTGTTGAGGCTGAGAGTAAGCCAGAGGAGGCAGAGGCATCCAACCAGAGGGTACCATATAGATTAGGGTCGACGTTGCTACTGGGATTGATATCTTAGATGAGTTGCTTATGCCTGATGCTATTGAGAGATTAGGGAAGCTTGAGGAGGGTATGCAGGGTATGTATGATCACCTGCAAGAGATACCTCTCTAGAGGATAGATGATATCGAGTCGAGACAAAGAGAGCAGGAGGGTAGGAACCTGATTGCTGATGGTGAGAGGTATGGTTTGTTAGAGCATGTTGTGGCCTTAAAGGGTAGCAACATAAGACTTTGAGACACTCTAGGTATTGAGAGAGTGAGAGCGGACAGTTTACAGTGACGCTTGGGCTATGTAGAGGATGAGCTCAGACAGGTTCGCGAGCTTCGGGCTCATAAGAGTTAGAGACTTTGGAGGATGGAGACCTTCATGATGAGGACATAGGATTATCGTCCTTAGACCAGTAGCATCATGAGTTATGGGCGGATCATAGTGGTAGTAGTAGTAGTGGTAGTATGGGTAGGAATCTAGTACTCATTTTGGGAAATCGTGTAACTGACTTTGGTTTTTGTATTAAATTAAATTTTATTATTATTATGATCTTTTGTTGCATTCATTCCATATAATCATGCTATTCGTTCATTCTGGCAAAATGTTATTCTAATTTATTTTATAAACTTTATTTTGTAAATTCTATTTATTGATTATTTTAAATTTACCTTGTTCCAAATCTCACCTTGTGGTGTAATTTATGGCTAGAATTATGACTATCACTCGCTCTGGTATGACTCCCGAATCCATCGAAGAACTAATCTCTCGACGAGTGGAAGAGGCATTGGCTGCTTAAGAGGCCAACCGTAACGCTAGACTCATTGATGAAAACCAAAGCCAGAATGGAGATGATAACGATAACGGAAGTGGAAGAAATGGAAACCATGGTAACAATAATGGGGATGGAAATCAAAATGAGCGAAATGGAGGTGCAAGAAGAAATGCACTAGTTGCTAAGGTTTGTACCTACAAGGATTTTCTCAATTGTCAACCACGCAATTTTAGTAGTATTGAAGGAGTCGTCGGTTTGGCTAGGTGGTTTGAGAAAATGGAATCGGTGTTTTGTATCAGCAATTGTTCCCTAAACTCTCAAGTGAAGTTGGCTATTTGCACCTTGCTAGATGGAGCTCTGACTTGGTGGAATTCCCATGTCCAGACTATTGGCATTGATGAGGCATATGAGATGCCATGGAAGGATTTGATGAAGCTGTTGATTGAAGTGTATTGTCCGAGGAATGAAATCCAGAAGCTAGAAAATGAGTTGTGGAACTTGTGTGTCAAGGGGACGGATGTCGTTGGCTACACGCGACGATTTTAGGAGTTGACCTTGCTATGTCCCAGGTTGGTTCCTGAGGAGAACGACAAAATTAAGAGGTTCATCTGGGGTGGGACCATATAACAATCAAGGGAAATGTTTACCTTTCTAAGCTGTTTGACTACAAGATGCCATCATGTTGGTTAATGGCTAATGGATCAGAAAGTCGTGTGTATGCTGCAGGAGTGATGATCTGGCAAAAGAGGAAGTTTGACAATAACCCATGATGTAACCGTGTATAGCTGACACCATTTAAGAGGCAGAACGTGCTCAAGCTTACACTGGTTGGCAACAATGAGAAGAGACGGGTTGCTAGGAGTGCTCATACTGTAACAAAACTAAAAAAAAATGTATACCATGAAGGACCATGCACTATAAAGTGTACCAACCGCAAGAAGGTTGGCCACATGGCCAGGGACTGTAAGACTGTTGTTGCCCCCCAAACACCAAGAGCCCCCGTTGCGAACCAGAGGGTTGTGACCTGTTTTAGATGTGGTGGTCTAGGGCATTACAAAAGTGATTGTCCTAAACTTAAGAATCAAAATCATGGGAATAAGGTTGCTAACAATGATGCTCGTGGGAGAGCCTATGCATTAGGAGGAGGTGACGGCAACCCAGACTCTAACGTCATTACAAGTACATTTTTTCTCAATAATAATTATGCATACATCTTATTTGACTCTGGAGCCGATAGAAGCTTTGTATTGACTACGTTTAGTACCTTAATTGATATCCCTCATACTACATTAGACGTTGGTTATACTGTTGAATTAGCCGATGGGCGAATCACCGAGTACGACATTATTATTAGGGGTTGTACGTTAAACTTGCTTGATCACCCGTTTAGTACTGACCTAATGCCTGTAGAGTTGGGTAGCTTTGATGCTATAATTGGTATGGATTGGTTATCAAACTATCATGCTGTAATTGTCTGCGACGAAAAGATTTTTCGTATTCCCTATGGCAATGAAATATTAATGATTCGAGGTGATGGAAGCAGCGAAGGGAGTAACTCAATATTGAGCATAATCTCGTGCACTAAGACTCAAAACTACATTCAGAGAGGGTGCCATGTGTTTCTGGAACAAATTTTGGCAAAGAAGACGGAAGACAAGTCGGAGGAGAAGCGACTTGAAGACGTGCCGATCATTCAGGATTTCCTGGTGGTCTTTCCAGAAGACTTGCTAGGACTTCCACCAGCTCGACAAGTTGAATTTCAAATCGAATTAGTCCCCGGTGCTGCACCTGTAGCACAAGCTCCTTATCGGTTAGCACCGTCTGAGATGCAAGAGTTGTCTGCTCAGTTGCAAGAACTGGCCGACAAGGGTTTCATAAGACCAAGTTCCTCACCCTGGGAGCTCCGGTTTTATTCATTACAAAGAAGGATAGATCGTTCCACAAGTGTTTTGATTATCATAAACTGAACAAGCTTACAGTAAAGAACCGTTACCCGCTCCCGAGGATTGACGATCAGTTTGATCAGTTGCAAGGGTCGAGTGTTTACGGGAAATCTTGGGTGGTTATAACTATATGGATGGCATAAGGTAATTGGCCTTGACACTCGAGCAAGTCAAGCATGATCCATTACACATGGCAAAATCCTTCTACATTTTGGACAACCGATAATATTCCTTTGTATCCTTATACATCTTATCAACCCTTAGAGGATTAAAATATAGATTTATGAACTGCCTCCATAATAAATTAACTCAGATCGCTAGTTCTTGGGGTTCATGCTCTTCCGTCAAAGTGTCGATCTCCATCAGCTTAAATTCTGAATCACATCATTCGAGCCTTACCCTTCATCGAGCAAATTCTTAAAAAACTTTAAGCTGAGTAACAACTTGAGTCTAACTTAATCTCGCATCTCATCAAACAAGAACTGTCTTGATATTAAGTTATAAGAGCTCAATGTTTCTGATGAATTTGCTAAATTCTAAGGTTGTTCAAAAACCAAATATTGTAACACTAATGGGGTGTTTGGAGAAATCAAAGGATGTTTTGAGCTTTAAAAATGTATTAAGATTTAAAAATTCTTCCCATGATTCATGGGTTGTCTTGACGCGTAAGTGATAACCTTGTTCCTCTTCATTTGTACGCAATCCAATCCTTCGTTTGATGTGTCGTAGTATACTACAAAATTTTATGTTTTCCTTCAGGTGATACGAAGATCGGTGCGTTGGATAGCCTACACTTCAACGTTTGAGGGGATTCTTATTATTGTTACCCTAAAAAGGTTCTTAGCGTAGTTACTCGGTATTGTTAGTGGCTGAGGGATTTTGAGAATAGATTGTTGATTACAACTAGGTAACATGGAAATCAATGGGGTTCTGTAGGGGTATTTGTGTCTTAAGATCCATAAGTGTAGGGTGTCTTAACTAAAATATTTACGGCAATATGTTGGCTCGAAAGTTGCTCATGATCTTTGTTGTTTCACAAATAAATCGGTAGCTCCTCGATAAGTAAGGTAACAAAGTTATCTACTTAAGGTCTCTATACCTCAATCCTTAAGTCCAAGAACACATTCAACGCGTTTGTTAGTAAGACTGGTGAAACTATAAATCAAGGCTGTGTATTTTTTCCTAGATGTTGTCTTAAGGATATTCCAAGGCAAACTCTAAGCTGTCGATTCCATGATCAAGGATCGATTGTTTTGAAAAGTAAAAAAATGTTTAGAACTGCTAAATTTGTTGACTAGGTCATTAACTAGGGGAATTGGGTATCGATTCTTTGGTCTTTACTTGTTTAATTTCCTAAAATCAGGGTACGTTTGTAATAAAAAGGGATGAAAAGGCATGGGTGGGATGGTGAGATTTAGAGAGAAGTGTAGAGAGACAAATGAAAAGTATGGAGGTGTTGGAGTGGAGAACTCTTTCATGTATGTATTAGGTAGTGGGGTAATCCTGTTAGGTCTTTGGAAGGTCTTGTATAATCCGAAAATCTTTTAGTTTCATCTCTTTCGTATTAATAGTCGTAAGGTGTTTCAATTTTCTTCGGGTCGCTCTCCATGAGTCTTAAGTGCATCTTCATTTAACAAGGGAATTCGAACTATCTTCTCATGACAACTGTTTCAGCCTTAAGCTTCGACAGCTAGTCCATCCTCTAGTTACGTCAAAACTTCCATGACAATAAGGTGTTAAGTCGATAGAGAAAAGGAACAGTTCTCTAGTCTAAGTTGCATTTATGAATGATCCTATTGGTTTCTACTATTATCTAAGTATGGTAATCGACAAGATTTACAAAGTTATTTTTGTTTCTACTCTTTCACGTTGGCACTGCTTTGATCATCGGATTGAATTGAAGTATGCAACAAGGATAACCAGAGGGATGGAGGAATCCTCCTTAGTTTGAGGAATCGGTTAAAGATTTAGGCTGATATGTTTTCATCAAAAATTTCTGAGGGTTGATAAAACGACCTGATCAATTATCCCCTTCTATCAACTAGTCACTAAAAGAGAAGATACGAGGCAAGACTTGCAATTGACCTTTCTATCAAACATATAATAGTGGGTCGAACGGATGTTATGACATAACGAATGGTATACCAAATTTTGTTCCCGAGCCGCGCGTGTTTCCTCTTGGGGGTAGGGTTTTATGATTTTTCCCCAAACATTTACTTGAGAAAATATTTGACCAAAATATAGTTTGAGTGACATGTATCCATATAATACAGCTTGATTTTTATGATAATAACAATCATGTGAAAGAACTGTCACAAAGTTTATATAGAGAAATATCGATAAATGTCCCCCAATACATACTTTTTCATTTTTCCATAATGATAGTTATGCAAAATGATACATTTGAAAAAGTTCATACTACGTAGTAACTTTTAACAAAGTTGTTTTCCCACTATAATCCATAATAAAAAGGGTTTTAATAAGAATGCATAATAAAGATTTTAAAGTTTTGAAATCGTATTAGGTGAGTATAATAGAACTGTTACATAGGGGTTTTAAATTTTAATAAAAGATTTTTTTATTTTGTCCAAACGGGGTTAAATATTAATATATAACAAAATTTGACATTTAAACACATGTCGTAATACAAAGCTAAAATAATGCAATCGTTGAAAACTACTGAAGCGCCATGCTTAAAAAGGTATTCTAGAAAACACTTTACTAATGTGAATTTGTTATCAAAAGACTTGACTTAATCGAATCCGTACTATCTCCGAAACACGGTCATCGGGAAGAGAATTGTTATCACAGTTAACACAAATAACTTACTCAGGAATTTCAAGGTCACTACTCTTCTAGTAGACCCTTTTGTTTTACAATTCGTCCCCTAGATCAGGGTCATAAGACGAAACAACAAATGAGATGACACTGCAGGGGGGTTTACTCCTGGGGTAACTAATTATGTAATATGACTCATCGGTTCAGAATGTGGTGTCGAATAGGGCTAACCATGACACGTTAAGGATGTCGTAAAAGTCTGATACGATTTTATCTCATCTATGCTTAATGTTCTAGAAATTACCTCAAGGTATCCTATGACTCCAATAAATCCATGTTATATGATGTAACTATTATCACGTTGGCCAAGCATCATAATACTTGCATCACATAGGCATGCCTTTATTGTCATCACATTCTAGGAGTGATTCAAATAGCACATAGAATTCTCACCAATCAACACGTATACACGTAATTGCACATAGTTGCTATTATGCAGTATATAAGGGTACTTAGGGTTATAGTCTAGGTCAACCACCTAGTCCTCTAGAAACGTGAGGCATAACGAAGAGGAACCGTCATAAAGCATTGGAACAACATAATAGAGATTTACTACATGAACATTCAACATAAAATGTTACAACAACATAGCCATAATGTATCCGAATCCTATATGCCGGGACAACATAATGATGATTAACCCCAAAGGGTCTCTTCTTAAGTCTTACTAAGCCAAGTCACACGCACTAACTCTTTAGGATTCAAAAATCTTATCACCTGAAAATGAATACTCGAAAATGTCAACATAAATTAGTGAGCTCGTAGGTTTAAGCAGTAAACCCATTTGCTGTGCAAAACAATGATTGTATGACAATACCGAGTAAGATATACACATATGAGCACTTAATTGTAATTACACCAAGGCAACAACTAAACCTCATGACTGTAAACACACATACTATAGCCAGATAATATTCACCCTTGAACCTGAACCACACAAAGAACAAAGGGTGGGGGTGTCAGCCCAAATAGTACTATTAATATATATCTGAGGCTCTAACATGAAGTTAACAATTGTGCGTAATTGCATCCAAATATTACATCCACATAGTAAGGCGCATATTGCAATCAAACACACATCTTGTCTAAAACATGAAAACATTGAATCACTAACATAAAAACATTTAAAAACATCATTTGAGTATCATTTTCCCACAACAAAAAAACATAAGTAAAAAAGGGCTACGAAACTCACTTTAGCAAAGCGATAATCAAATGATGAAATATAGAAAATCGGCAAGCCGCGAACTTCTATAAGCAACCTATAAACGACGTTGTGCCTTAGGTTTTATAAAATTTACGGCGTAAGAATGCAAATAAGTTTTTATAACAGTTATATATAAATACTAAACATTATACATGGTATTTCATAAAGTCGTGTAAAACAATTAGAGACTAGATTTGACCACTTTACAAACATTAACAAGCCCTAGATACCAAGAAGCAGACTGTTTCAGATTTTATTTAGAACTTATAGAACCCGTATCTCCTAAATCGTAAATAGTTACGACTCGGTTTTTACGTCTACGGAAAGGTAATTGAGTTTATTACTTCTATAAGTGGGTCTTACCACCTCCGTTTTTATGTAAAAGTTGTTAAAGGGTTAACCCATTTTTAAGTATCAAAGCTGTTAAATTTCAGATTATAACAGTCCGCGAAAATGGTCATAACCTTCAATCTACAACTCCGTTTAGGCCGCTTCAAATGGCCATGTTTAAGTTAAAGGGTCCTTTAAAATTTCTCTTTTTACCAAAATAGTGTCTCGTATACAAAATTTTAGATTTTTTAGTGATTGAAATCTGGTGTGCAATTCTGACACACCTTTCCGTTTATTTTCTAATTAAATCATCGGGTATTGTCACGACGTGTGCCACTCGGGGAATCAAAGCTAAGACTTAGGCCTACAACCATATCTTTTTACCCAAGCCTCAAAGTGTACTGATTTTTAGAGGTTACTCCATTTAACCTACTGATCAAATCTATCCCAGAAAGTTGTGTTAAAAATCATGTTCTTCTAATGTTTACTTGATTCTCTTACCAAGTACAATGTATAAATATTACCAATAGATGTATAAAATATGTGTTTCATGTAGATCTCAAAATATAAAATATATGTACATGATAAATTAGAAAAGTATATATAAAAATTAATTTGATTTCTTACAAAGGAGTAAATTGTAAAAACAAGATCAAGAATCACCACGAGTTCTTCAACCCAAAAACTAATACCCTTGCTAAATCTTGCAAAACCTTGATGGAAATTACCCTTAATCCAAGAAGATGATGGGTTTTGATGATGTTTGAGGTGAATGAAACCAAGAACACTAGAAGGAAACTAATCTTTAAATCTTTAGATATCAAGAACTAAAAAAATTAAGAATTATGGTCTTTGTGCTTGGTGATGGCTCGGAATGAATGGAAAGGAGAAGGTGGTGATAATAAAATTTTTTACTAATTAAAAAGTGAAAGATATGTAGTTATTTAATTAAGATTAAAGTTGTAAAAAAATATAAATCAACATAAAATAAACCCATTAAAATGTAAAAAAGAAATTATAAAAATATATCAAAATGGATGTTGAATTAAAGAGAATAAATTTTTTTTAAATATGGTGAAATTAGATCAAAATAAAATTAAATAGATAAAAAGATATTTCAATTTGAAAATAAAGGTGATTTTTTAATCAAAAGGTGACACATGTCACTTTATGATGTGATTCCCAAAAATAAGATGGATGATCAAGATTGCACCTCCTTATCTTAATTTTTAATGGGTCCCACATTATAAATGCGTTATATAGTATTATAGATATATGTGTATATATATAATAATAATGAAAATGCATAGAGCATTTAGACTAATATTTAGTCTAGAGTCGGGTTAATATTTAATGTACTTTTTATGACATACGCGGAATAACCTATCCGGTTACCCATAAAAATTTAATTTACACGAAATTAAAATAAATAGTAAAAATATGAGATTAAATAATGACTTGAAAAATATGAATTGTTACACCTTATAAAAGGACAATAAAGATAATATAAGAAGCATTTTTACTATAGAGGTAGTTCTGATTTCAAAAACGTTGAACAAATGCTCAAATGCACTTACACAGGAGATTACAACAGAAGTACAGGAAATGTTAGAAATTTTTAAGTCAATAGAAAGCAAAGTTGATGATCAATCACAACAACATGAAATTTAAAAAAATTGATCGAATTTTGGAAGCATCCTTAGAAAGAGAAATTAGGGATTGTGTGTTGATTGTTGTTGAACAACAGAAATGTGAAATGTTGATGAATGTAAAGGATAAAATCTCAAATGATTCCAAAGATATCCAAGCAAATTTGCTCAAACAAATCAAAATTCTTAAAAATGATTTTCAAAGGTCTCAAGCTCAAAGCATTGATTTTGAATTACAATTGTAACATCAGAAAGAGCAAACTACTTGTGATATCTCTTAGAAGTCAAAAAAGGCAAAGTTGAATCATGAAAATGTGTCATTGAATATTCAAATTGAATCTTTGCTTCAAAGGGGGGAAATATCAAACTTAATATCAAAAGCTTTTCAACTTAATCAAAACGACACGGGCTCAACATTAATGGGAAGTTAAATTAATTGAAAATGTCAATCAAAAGACATATGCTTATGGTGATGTGCAATCTAAGAATCAAGATGTTTTGATGACACTTCTGAGCTCAAAGCTAAGCTTCAAACTGTTTAAAAAAGGAAGAATATAAACACTATGTTTGACGAGTCTACAACCTTAGGGAAACTAATATGTGTAACACCGATGAAGAAAAACAAAGATTTAAAAGCTAAGATGGTTTCTAAGGTTGAGGGTAAAAAGGATGAGTCCAAACCAGTCACTTCATGCTCTAAACCTAAAAATGAGCAGGAAAACAAGAAGAATGTGAATGTAATCACACGAGAAAAGTATAGAGTCATAAAAACAAAAACACAAATGTCAATTTCTAAATCTAACTTGTTTTCTTCTAATTCTATAGGAGTAGCAACTTCTAGTAATGTTAGAAGACCAAAGTCTAAGGACAATAATTTGAAGAAAAGAGTCTTGCTGAACACTAAATCTAAAAGCACTTCTAAGGATGTCAAAAAATCTCAAAGTAATGTTAGTTTAGTTTCTAATAAGCGTGATACATTAAATTCAAATGTGTCTGAATCAAAGGCAAATGTATTAAATACTAAAGCTGTAAACGCTGTGAATGATGGTTCGAATCTTGTATGTGTTTCATGTGGCAAAGATGTTTTTATGACTTCTCATGATAAATGTGTGGCTCGTTATGCTTTGTCTGTGAATTCTAGGGTGAAAAGAGCCTTGTTTACCTCCCTTGTAGCAATGAAATCTAGTAAATTAAGAGCTACTCCCGTAGTTGTGAACTCTTGGATTAGTGTTGCTAACCCTCCAAAAGTAACAAATAAGCTTTTTTGTGAATCATCACTAACTCTAGAATCTAGTCAAAGTAGGATACTTAGAACTTACATGAAAAACAAAATTGAAACGAATAGGAAGTGGCAGAAATGGTTTGAAAATCAACCAAGTTTCAATTGGTCACCTAAAGAGAAAAGCTAGTGTTAAAAATCACTCTAGAACATTGGTTACCAAACAATAATGGGTAGCCAAACTGTCCACTCTTCCATCCGTATTTTTTAATGTGATGCAGGTAATCCAGATCGTCCTTTGGATTGTTGATAGCAGGTGCTCGAAGCACATGACTGGAAATCTTAAACTGCTAAGAAATTTCGTTGAGAAATTCATAGGAATAGTCCGCTTCGGTAATGATCACTTCGCAACAATCATTGAATATGGAGACTATGTTCAGGGAAATCTCACAATATGTCACGTATACTATTCTGAGGGTCTTGTACACAATCTTTTCTCAGTCGGACAATTTTGCGATCGGATCTTAAAGTAGCCTTTCATTCGAACTCTTGCTACATTCAGTATTTAGAGGGTGAAGATCCACTTACGGGTTCTCATGATTCTAATCTCTACACCATCTCCATTTCTGAAATAGCGGCTTCTTTTCCAGTTTGGTTAATGTCCAAAGCTACATCAACAAAATCATGGTTATGGCACCGTCGACTTTCTCATTTCAATTTCAGTACCATTAATCATCTCACGAAACAAGATCTAGTTGATGGGCTTGACTCGTCTTAAAATACACCTTTTAGTATTATATAAATATAATATATAATAAATATATAATATAAATATATAAAAAGGATAATCTCAAGAATATCAATGATAAGAGTAAGTATTACGCAAGGCTTTTAAAAGATTTATTACTTTTATCCAAAGTAAAAACCCTAAAAAACCTTCCCAGGTCGTTTCCCGACGAGGCGTGAATTGAAAATCGAGGTTAAGTTCGTGATCGCGTTTTTGAATGATTCAATGATTTTTAGGTTTGGATTCTATTTCTACAATCTAAAATGCTAAAACAAATAAAAGAAACCCTAAAACGAAAGCAATTTATGCTAAAACACTAAAAACGATAACGGGATTCAAATCTCGTTCTTTAAAAAAACTAAATTCTACAAATTTAACCCTACGAAAGCAAAATTAATTCTTAACAATCCTAGCTGTTTTTGCTTATTACACAGCTTATTCGATAAGCTGTGTTTCCAATTTTATTTTTCTTAGATTCTTCACTATTCAAACTACTTTTCATAATTTCTTTTAGAATTTTTATAAACATTTTAGTATTTTTAATCTTTTAATTTCATTAAAATCATTTTTAATTCATAAAAAAATAAAAAAAAGTCAAAAAAATATAATTCTTTTTTTAAAAAATTTTCTTTTATCATATAGTTTCTAGGAAAATTAGTTTTTCTTCCGTAGGGTTTAAATTGCAAAATTTCATTTTTTAAAGAACGGGATTCATTCCCGTTTACGTTTCTAGTGTTTTCAAGCTCAAATCTCCTTCGTTTTTAGTCTAGTTTTCTTTGTTTTAGCTTTTTAATCAATTAAGTCTTATAAAAACCAAAAAGATCATTTTAGGTTTAATTTTAATAATTTAGGGTTTTTAGGTCCCGTTTGGATTCCCGTTTTGCGTTTTTAGTTAAAATTTACTTTTCCATATTGATTTCTTGTAGTTAGGTTTAATTGTCTCTTGATTTGCTCATTATTAGGATTTTAGAAAAAAAATCATCTTCAAACCAATTCAAATCATTGTCCAACTAACAAACGTGGTCTCAATTTCATAAATCTTTGGGAAAACGACCCGGTAATCACTTACCGGTTAAAACGTGTAGTATTTTTGTAAGATTTTTCCTACTACCTTTGTCCTCAATGGTAGTTTTGGAATATTCTATACTTTGGATATTATTACGTATATAATTGAATCGCATCATAGCACAAACAGCATTAACATTCGAAGTTTTAGATTTTGAACTGTCATTACACGCACAGACTTTGTTTTAAGAGAAATACTAGAAATCCTATGGTTGTCTTCTACTTCCGTCTTCTTAAACTTCACTTGAGTATTGTTTGGCACAGCCTTATCTTTCATCTGAGTGCTCCTAAGTTGTGGTCTGCTAACACTAGTTCGGTGAATTACTCTTGTAGAGGTAGACACATAAGGATTAGTATTCCTAGAAATCTAAGGCAACCGAGGTGCTCTAGTTTGTGTTTTCCTTGTGTCAATTTGATACATTCCTGGTTTAATCACATTTTTGTTTCTTACAGCATGCCTTGCTGTTTGAGGTGAAATCTATGTAGTGACTGGTTTTGATAAACCCTCTAACATATTAGTTTTGGGACCCGACTTTGTCTTTGAAAAACTTTTCCTCTCTAGAGAGTTTGAAAAAGGAGTCGGTTTGCCTAAAACTGATGGTTTTAGAATCCTTTGAGCATTTGGTTGACGAACAACAGATGGTTTATCAAACTTAGTTTCCACATACTTTCCTTTACATTTCTCAATAAGTTTCTTTAACATATTTATGGGAATGTTCTTGTCTTGCAATTGAGCTTTCAAATCTTGTATTTTGAAATATTGTTCACGTTCTTTTAGAAATACATTTGATACTTTTTTCATTTGTTCTTGTCATTGTTGTAAAGCAAGTTCAAAAGAAATTGAGTGTTTTTCTAATTTAGCAAAACTTCATGAAAGCTCATTATAAACTTCTTTACTAACAGTTTCAGTTTGTTTAGAAAGCTTTTGTGCAAGACATTCACATTCTTTCACTTTATGAATATATAAGCATTTCAATTTAGAGTGAGCATCTAAATTAGACAAAGAATGCAAATAAGAACACATAACATCATTAGACACACACTCTTGCAGAAGTATATCATACATGTTTGAAAATTCTGCTTTATCAGATTCAAGTTCGTCAATTTCTTTTTCAAGGGATTCAATTTACTTTAAATCAGCATGCATTTCTTGCTTAAGTTCATGAACAAATTTGAAACTATAATTATGTGTCTTTAGGGCAAGAGGCATCAAACATGTTTTAATTGGGATTTCCATATCATGAGTAGTTGGTGCACGAAAATGAGAGAATGTTTTTCCCAAGATTGATCAATAAGTTCTCTGAAATGATTTATGTTATTTGTCATTACATTATAAGATTGTCTAGTTTTACTAATTTATTTTGAAGTAGGTAAGAAACTGATATTTTTGAAAATTTTTGGTTTAGATTTTACAAAAGATTTTCTCCATATTTTCTTTCTTACTTCATTTGCATGTGCCAACTATTAATCATATTCCTGTGTCGCTGGTTTAAAATTTTCATAAAGACTATTTTGCTTTGTGTAATCATAAGGTTTCACTAAGTCTTTATTCAATTTTGATCTACTCTCTTTTTCAAGAGTCAAGGTTTCTTCCCTATCAGGGACGAATCTGTTTGCAGGATCAGATGTGTCATATGGGATCTCATACAAACATGGCTTTTCAGATTGAGCTTTCCTGAGGTATATTGGATTTGCAAAGGTTGGTCTACCATTGAATGTTGAGCCTTTAGGAGCTAACATATGAATGGTTTGAATTGATTGATTCCTTTTATAAATAATTTCATTCAAAAACTTTAATTGCTTTTCCATTGAAATTATTTTGTCAATGTCTTTTTCTTGCTTAAGATTCAAATCCGTTATTACCTTGGTTTTCTCTTTGACAAGACCTTTGTAATGTGACTTTGTTAAAAAACTCTGTTTGAATAACTCATCGTGTTTCCCTTTGACAACTGAAACTTCATAGGCTTTAAGTTTTAAACCTTTTTCTATGTAAATTTCTTTTTGAGCTAATAGTCCTAGAGTTTCATTTAACTTACGTTCAAGTTTGTCATAATCAACTGTATGGTCATTTAAGGTCTTGTACGTCTCAAGCTCAGTCTGTTTATTTTGAAGTGCAACTAGACAACTATCCTGAATACTATTAGACTCCCCAGAGTTCTACTAGTCTCTGCAAGAATAGATTTGCACTCTTTCAATTCCTGAGCAAGTGATGTGTTTGCTTTCTTTAATTGCTTTTGAATCTTTTTATTTTCATCAACATCATGTTTTAAATTTGCAATTAAATTAGCAAGCGCAGCACGCTCATCATCACATTCTTCAACGTTTTGGTCAGTTTGAATATCATTATCACACATATCCGGTGAATCAGGAATGACATTACTATCAACCTTTTTCACTACATATGTGTTACTAATGGATTCAGGTTGCTCAGAATGCTGTCTCTCATTGGCAAACACATTATATTCAACATCGTATTGTACATGTTCCAATGACTCAGTATCAGTTCCTAAGTCTGCAGTAGGAACCTCTTGAATCTTTGCCATATAGCTGTAATGTGCTTCCAATTCTTGTTCATCGATCTCATCATATGTGTCCTCTAGCCAATCAGCTTGTTTTTATTGTAATGGAACACCCTTCTCAGCTTGTTTACACAGCAACATCTTTTCCTTGTGATAAGAGTAGTCTTTTACCCTTTTTGGTTTCCTGCATTCCTTAGCAAAATGACCAAATTCCTTGCAATTGAAACACTGTATCCTAGTCTCCTGCACTACCTAACTGCCTACAGTCTCCCTAGCCCCAGCAACAAACACTGTCCTCTGATTCCTAAACTGGCCAGTTGGATTATCATTCTTGTACCTTGGAGAAGTATCCACATTCTTGTTTCTAGAGTTTGAAGAAGTTCTATGTTTTTTGTTGGTAGGTTTGTAGATCTTTTTGAAGTACTTTTCAATGAGTACCAAGTTTTTCTGCATATCCTTATCTCTCTGAGCTTGTTCTGGATCACTGTCTTCTTCAGAAGCTGACTCAGATGGAGGTGTGATTGGTTTGGCTATCTCTTTGCCTTTGTATTTGGTAGATGTATGAGATCTGGTGGAAGATGATTGTTTTGATGGTGATGCATATGGTTTGTGAGATTTTGGTGCTTGATAATAAGGATTTGGATATTGTTGAGCATTAGCAACAAGTGCTAATGGGTTAGCATTCTTGTCTATTCTCTCAGCACGAATTTCATTAACTTCCTTTTGATACTGTTTTAGAACGTCAAAGAGCTTATGATATGAGACTGTGTCCAAGTCATGATTTTGCTTAACAATTGTCACAAATCTTGACCATTTTGGTTGTTTAAGTTGTTTTGAAGGAAACGGAACATTGACTTGATCGTTAGCAAATGTCATGTTGTTTCTGATCATGTAATTCATCATCTTGTAAAATATGGAGTAGTATGACATCCATTGAACTTCTCCTCATGAGAAAGTGAATTTTTTCTAACTACCAAAACAAATTATTCTTGACAATCTTGAATTTAAGAGATTCACCCTGATTGAATCTTGCAATAGCTATCCAACATGTCATGAGTAGTTTGCACGCATGACACAGTTGTCGTAGATTTAATCCCCAATTCTAGTCAATAGCATATGGATTGCTTCCTTTTTTGTTTTAATTAATGAGCTTTGTATTTCAGGAGACATATTCACGATTGTATCAAACTGTATGTTAGTTCTAGTACATTAGCAGAAATCATACTATTTTCTGGTTAACTGGGAATATTGTGATAGTAGAAGGAGTGTAGGGACACTTCAAGAATGCTCTTCCTCAGGGCTCACCAGTTGGTTCTTGTATCATTGCCTTATGAAAGTGATTTGACACTGTGATTTTTCCCATTGCAAGCATTGGTGGACGATCCCTTGAACCAACTGCCATGATGTTGTTAAGCATTTGACTGTCGGTTGTGGACGTTGTGATTGGAGTAGTAATATAATAACCCATAATTTTCATCAAATGCAAAATCAACCTATTTTACTATGATCACAATTGCACAGGGAAATTTTTCGCTTTATTACATTACTTGCATTACCAATATTTCAATGTACAATGTAACTTGCATAACTAAAGTAGACGAGCTCACGCAACCTACCTATGGCAATCATATCTTCATATATGTCAAGCAAACATCATAACATGTCAAGTCAATATCATCATATCCTTTTTTCAATGTACATTATTCCTATAATGTACCAATTGCAACGTTATATCAAGACGGGCTTTAAACCGTTATCGTATATCTCTAAACCCTAATTCCATGAAAGATTAATATCTAAAGTAAATGTACAAGCTACTAAAGCATATGTAAAAACAATATAACATCTCATTTGAAATATAAAATCTCTTCAAGTCAAGGTACAAGTCTTTAAAAGCTCAATATACAAGTCATTAAGCATGATCTCCAAAATAGCCGTTTTACCTCCGTTTTCATTCTATTTTCTTCACCATCATTTGTGTACAAGCTACTATACTCAATATACAATGTGTAAACCCTAATTATTCTATTCATAAGCTTTCATACATCTTATTGCACTCAAAACCCTAATTCAAAACCCTAAACCGAGCTAGTTTCTAAACCATAACCCGTTTCTTGGTTTTTATCCGTTTTAAACCTAAACCATTAATCAAATAAGTTGTAAATACTTAATTTACAACATTACAAATCCTATTTCATCATTATAACATCATTATACATGAATTAAATATAAAACTAGAAACCCTAATTGTGCCCTAAATTGTAAAATTTTGAACCCCGGTTACACTCATTTTACCCATTTTAATCCCAAACCACCAATCAATTATTGAATTAAAATCCCTTATATAAGTCTTAGTATCATAACTAAACATAATCATAATCAAATATACACGAATTACAAGCTAGAAAACTCAATCCAAACCCTAATGAGCCCTAAATGTACCCGTATACACATTTCTTTCATTTTAACCCATTCCAAAGTCCTATATTGCAATCAAGCACCTCCATGACTAAGCTAATTCATCCCTAAGCTTCTTACAAGCACCTCTCTTCAAATATCTTCATCTTATATTGTTTAAAAATTCATGCACAAGGTTGCTTGTTTTCTCTATCCTAGTCGCTGGCATCAAACGAGGTACAACACCTTCATTCAAGCTAGTGTCTAGCTTAACCCACCATATCTATTATCTTCTCCTCATCAACCTCTAGGTCTCTTATTGCGTCAACGTCCAGATTGAAAGCTTTCCTTGAGCTCTAAGGGTCATTCGACTATAAATAGCAACCTAAACACTTCATTTTTCTTCATCCCCCACTTCATCCTCTATAACCCTTACATAGAAGCAATATTTTGATATAATAGATCCTAAGAGGTCTTAATAAGGCTCAAGTACAGAAAGGAAGCAAAAGAAACCAAGAAACGAAGCCCCAGAGTTGTTATTCTAGGCGTACGAAGCTAAAAGTCTCAATTCCGACCCATTTCTAAGCTATAAGCTCAAGACCAGGTTCTATAAACTTATATCTCTTGTCTTCAAAACCTTTATAATGGTTCATCATGAAAATGCTAAAATCATAATATAAAGCTTTGAACTCAAAAACTTATGTGTTATACCTTTTTGATCCAAAACCGTACACCCGAAACCCTAATTTCATGTTTTTGCTTAATCTATAAGCTAAGCTTGTAAACTATTGTTATAAAATAATCCAATAAGAGCTAGAACTAACATTAAAATTAAGTTTTCTTGAATCAAGTTCATGAAAGTAATTGAGCTTAAAAAACCGCGCAATTTCATTTAAAACCCTAATACAAGACCCGTTTTGCTTCTAGCTAACGAATCCGTTAAATTTAAACTTGCGTGTGATAAATCTTCATATATTATTTTATTAATAACATACATGTCTATTGACAGTTAGTATAAGCTTGGCATGGCAATTTGGAACATGTTTTGTAAAAATTACCATGCAGGGGAATGATATCGAAACTTTCAGAAACTTTATAATTAAAAGGAACTAAAAGTGCATTTTAACAAAGTAATATACAAGGGTCTATATATGTCACTTTTAAAGTACAGAGGTTGACTGGGATAACTTCTTTTTAAAACTGAGGAACCAAAGTCCAAAGTGCAAACTCCAAGTATATTCTGTCTGCCACTTTTTTAAACTCAGGACCTAAAATGTAACATTTTTGAAAAAATATAAAAACACGTTTTCAAAACATTTCAAGACACTAACTTTAAATTAACTCTTGACGTGCTTAAACATTTCTAGAAATTGAATAAAAATGCTTAAAACTGCTTAATTTATAACTATTAATCATTCCTCATCGATGTGCTTTTCATAAAATCATGTTCCCCAGATTCATTATATACCACAAATACTAGGGGAGATTCATATTAAGATTTCGTCTTGGTATTACGTTCTACTGAGAGATTGTTGGGTTTTACATTAAAGTTAAGTCCCTAGCTCCTCAAACGTTTACTGAATGACTTTTGAATTATGATGGCTGAACGGTGTTATGATAATTAATATCAAAACCGACATCGAATGTTAAAATCTTTACATATTCAATCAAGACTAAGCCTTGCCATATATTACCCCACGGTTGCCCTGACGAAGCCCGGATACATTTCATTTCATATACATTGCTATCATTTCCCTATAACTATTCAGGTGAGTTCATAGCCTCGCATTTCAATCTTTTTATAAACCCGCGAGGGGGATACATGCTATAAACATGAATGCAATTATTTCTTTATGCTATTTCAATTTACTATTGCCTAGAGTAACTCTTAGGCCTTTAAGTCCCCATAATCAAGAACCGTTAATTACTCTCTGTACGTAACCGCTAAATGATGTGTGAAAATATATCTATCTGGGTTTGACTCCCCGATGGTGTACCCAGTCTACGAGTAACCAATTGCAACATCATAGAAATCATGCAGGGAATTTTGGCAACGTCCCTCGCAGGGGCTATAACGTATCACCATACCTTAAGGTTTCGGATTCATGAGCTAATGGCAACAATAAATATGTTTATTACAATAGCGGGTGTATATCAACGTAACCCAAATATCGCATTTGCATTCAAATTATATTACTTAAACCTATGGATTTCACTCAACCTTTGTGTTGACTTTTTTTAGCATGTTTTTATCCAGGTAACTAAAGACACGGAGTGGCGAGGCCATGAGAATGGAAAAACATTATCATTCAAACTTTATTGTATAACTTTTGGGAACCTCTCGTTTGTAAAAACTCTGAAGAAATAATGAATGATAACTTATTTTCAAAAACGACTCTTTTTTATTCGTTTTCTATGATTATGACTGTAGATACCAAGAAGTAATACCCAGAATTATCTCCCGCTCTATAAGTAAAAATGGGGGAGTTACAGTATTTGGTAATCAAGAGCCAACGGTAATTGAGAACAAGGTCCTTAACTATAACTATTTTCTTTTTTCCATCCTAGAAAGTCCCTCCGTGCCGCTTATTTCTCCCAGAATGGTATGTAAAAGATTACGATAACTATTATATTACTAAATAATAACTTATGTTAGTTTACTATTGGGTTGTTAAGCAGAACGAATGTCTTCCCCCCCGACCATACCTAACTGCAATATTAGAGGATAACGCCTTTCTAATTTCCCAAACTATGTTCCCCCGGCTTCTCCGGATTATGTCCCGGCCTCTCCAGGGAAAACTTACTCTAGTACTTCCAATTCAATTGGAATTGTCCCGCTAGCTTCACCGACCCATCGTTATTTCCTAATGATCCATTACTTACATGGGAAGTTATACAACTTTCATAATGAAAAATCACAAACCCACCTCCAATTATCATAATCATACCTCGTAAACCACAAGATTCTTTCTTTCAGGTCAGAAGGACTTCTTTTCACTAACAAATCATCTTCTTCTACCCCAGTTTCCAACCTCAAACTTTGAGATTGACGAAACTCTCGAAAGTCAACTATCGAGCGACATGAGGAGCAAATCCTGGATATCTTAAATAGCCTATATGCAATCCCCATTGAACGTATCGAGCATATTGAAGACGAAATCGAAGGCCTCAGAAAAGGAACTGTAATTATTCAACGAGATTTTGATGCTCTGGAAGCCGAACTTCACAAGCTCACGCAGATTTCTAAACTCCAGAGAATCAAATAGATGTCAACCATAAAAATTTCTCTAGCCCGCTATAGGATTGATGAATTAGAAGAAGTCATCAACGACATGGAAACTCGTCACCAAGGAGACATAGAAAATCTCATGGATTCCATCATCGAACTCAAGAACCATATGAAGTGATCATCCAGTTTCTAGTTTAAATTCCAGTTTTTTTAGCTTTAACCTAGCCACGGGATGCATGTATAAATAAAAACACTTGGTCAAATCTTACTAAGTATAGTAACTAAGAGCAAGTTGTTTCTTAATACAAAGGCAATCCGTTATCTACCTTTTGTTTTCTTACCACTTAATCATCTCATCATTCTTCATCATTCTTCATCATTCATCACACCGTACATTCATCATCAAAACCATAACCTTTAGATATCACCATTGTTAAAAATTGCTTAAATGAAAGCATTATTCTTTAGCATTTCCAACAATAAAGCATTTCTCTTTAAAATACAATTTTCAGAAGAAACAAGTATGTATACTTATGATATCAATACAATAATTACGTGTATTATCTATTGTTTGGTAGAATGCTCCAAAAAGAGCATCAACAACAGGAAGCAACCGCTATGACTCAAGATGCCATTAGAAAGTTAGTTGCTCATAGTGTAAAAAAGATAATATATAAAAAACGCAGAGAATACCATCGGCTTCTAGAAAGCTCAAGCTGCGACAATGGCAAGTGTCTAGTAATCCCGACAGAACTTCAGGATCCAACTGGAACTCCAGCAGTGAAAACAGGAAACTACAAAGAGTTTTATTCAGATGTCAACTTTCTACTTTTAATGGTACGAGAAAGAGCAGTAGGCCTTATTCTGGTATGAATGAACCGAATCAGTATTCACGCCGTAGCAGATGTCAGAAGAGAATAAAGTAACATTTGCAAACTGTACTTTAGTTTGACGATGCATTTTCCCTGGTGGAATGCAAATGCCAGACCTATGGGAATAAGCAGCCAATCAAATCACCTGGACGATTAAAAAGGCTCCTGACAAACAAGTATTCATCCCCGACTGTATCCAGAAAGAATGAAGAAGAAACTTTACAATCTGATGGTAAAGGAAATGTTCTAAACCTTATGTTAGAAGATTCCAAGAATTAACGGTTCTATGTCCAAACATGGTGCCAAACAACGATAAACTCTTGGAAGCTTTTATCGGGGGACTACCTCGAAGCATTGAAGGAAATGTTACTGCCTCTAAACCTCAAACTTTAGAGGAAGCCATCAACATAGCCCAAAGGCTAATGGATCAAGTAACTAAGCATACTCCAATGCAAGTATCGAGTGACAACAAAAGAAAGTTTGACGACAGAAGAACTTTCAACAACAACTCCCGCAGCAACAACAACTACCGCAACACCAACAATCGCTACAACAATCGCCAAAACCGAAGCAAAGAAGCTGGTAGAGCCTAATGCTGTTACTCCATCATAAACATAGTATTGTCCGGAGACCCTCCCTTTGTGCAAGAGATGCAATTTCCATCACACCGGACCTTGTACTGGCAAATGTAATATTTGCAACAAGGTGGGCCATTTGAGCAAGAACTGCCAAAACAAGAGGCCAGCTACTGGAAGTAATCAACTACCAGTAACAGTTGTATGTCATGCCTGTGGAGAAAAAGGGCATTATACAAATCAGTGTCGAAAGACCAACATCAATGCCCAAGGAAGAGCCTACATGCTGAAAGATAGGAATGCTCAACAAGACCTGAACGTAGTTACGGGTATGTTTCTATTAAATTAGCATTTAGTCAAAGTATTGTTTGATTCCGGAGCTGATAGAAGCTTTATATCCATATCTCTTGCCTCTAAGCTAAATATTCCGTCTATTACAATAGATACCTTTTATGATATCGAAATGGCTGACGGAAACTTAGTAAGCACAAACACTGTTATTAAAGGCTGCACTTTAACTCTGCTAAATCAACCTTTCGAAATCGATCTCATGCCAATTAAGCTTGGTAGTTTCGACGTTGTCATCGGTATGGACTGGTTATCCAAGTATCATGCCAAAAATTTCTCTGTGACAAAAAAGATCTTTCACAAATTCCTATTAATGGAGAAACACTAATCATCTCGTGGTGAATCGAAGTAAAACTCCGACAAAATCTCATATCCTGGTAAAAAAACCGAAAAGGTAATAAATCCCGAGGTTGGTCAAGTTTTCATGATTCAAGTAATAGAGAAGAAATCAGACGAGAAGAAACTAGAAGACATTCCCGTAGTCAAAGAATTTCCAGATGTTTTTCCTGAAGATCTACCTGGTCTCCCTCCCGTTCGCCAAGTAGAATTCCAAATCGACTTAATCCCCGGAGCAGCACCTGTAGCTCGAACACCTTATAGATTGGCTCCTTCAGAAATGCAGGAGTTATCTAACCAACTTCAAGAACTAACCGACCGAGGTTTCATTCGACCAAGTACATCGCCTTGGGGAGCTCCTGTCTTATTTGTTAAAAAGAAGGACGGATCTTTCAGAATGTGTATCGATTACCGAGAGTTGAATAAACTTACCATAAAGAATCGTTATCCATTACCAAGGATCGATGACTTATTCGATCAACTTCAAGGTTCAAGCGTTTATTCAAAAATCGACTTAAGATCAGGTTATCATCAACTGTACTATCACTAACAGCACTAACAGACTTAATACTGCTAGTCCATCTGTTAGTACTGCTGGGCAAAGTTTTGAAAATAATGATCTTCCAACTGATCCTCTTATGCCTGATTTGGAGGATTCTACCGGTATCTTTAGAGGTGCACATGATAATGAAGATGTGGATGCAGAGAAGAATGAATTACAAAGATTATCAGAACTGCTTGTCCTATTCCCACAACTAGAATTAACAAGGATCATTGATCCGCTCAGACTATACCTTAAAATACATATAATATAATAAAATATCAAATATATAGTAAGGATAGTCTAAAAGCAGAGTCAATGATACCGAGAAGTAGTATAGAGTTTTCCCGGGTCGTAAATCCCCAACGAGGCTGGAATGGTAAATCGATACGAATGATTTGATGATTTGAATTGAGAAACAAATGATTTTGATTTTTTTAACTAGATAAAATAAAATTAATTAAAGAAAACTAAAATTATTCTACGGGAAACAAGCAGTGGAAATTGGGAATCTTAAATATACTACGGGGAACAAAAATAGTTATACGGATAAATCCTAAACTACGGGAGCATAAATAATGGCAATGAAAATCCTAAGAAATCTACGGGGAACGAAATTAGGCTAAAAATACTTAACTAAAATAATTAAAACTAATAAACTAAATTAAACATGCAATTATAGACTACCGGGAATTAAATCGCAAGCTAAAACTAAAAATTACAAAAATAAAGTCATAAAATTAATTTTAAAATTTAAATAAATTAAAAATATTCTAACTTAAAAGAAAATGTAAAAATTTTCAAAAACGGAGTTCGAAAACGAACAAAACGGTAAGAAACGAAAAATCCGGGCTCGTAAACGGGCCCGGAACTGAATTTTTAGCAAAAATTACCCTACATAAGTTTTTATATTTTTAATATAAACTAACTGATTAAATAAAATTTTATTAAAAAGAAAAATATTTTTTTGTTAATTTTTGTATTTTTTATGAATTTTCTAAGATTAAAAACTAATTAAAACTAATTAAATATAAAAAGTCAGAAAATATAACTATAAAAAATCTGAAAAAATCAAATTAAATAAAGAAAAAGTTGAGGAATCTAAAAATATAAAAAGCCCTAAAAGTTACTGTAGCATTTTATATTAATTAAACTAATTAAAATTAAACCTAAAACTAAATTAAATTAAATTAAATAACTAACTAACCTAACTGGCAAGGACTAACAGTGAAAAGGGCACAAGGACAAACGGGGTAACAGGCTAACTAACCACAGGGACTAACTATGTTAACTACAAAAGACGAAATTACACAAATGGTCCCTGAGATGGACCCCGATTACAAGAAGGGTCCAACTAGCTTATTAGCAAAAAGCTAAAGAAGCAAAGTTGTAAAGGGGACTTAGGAGAACATTTTTCATAAAAGGGGTATAAGCTGAAATGGGCTGAATAAGCCAGAAAGGTGAGCTTTTTGTCTGACAGAAAGCTAATAAGCTTAAAAGCTTATTGAGCTTTTTCTTGGAGCTTAAGAGCTCAAAATAAGCTGAAAAGTGATTAAATTAACTCAACTAAGCTATTTCTACTTATTTTAACTAAATGCAGCAAGAATAAGCCCTAAAATAAGCTGAAACAAGAATAAGCTACCTTGACTTAATTAAAACAAGAACAGAAAAAGGGCTACTTTGCAGCCTAAATAAGCTAACCTAGAGGGGGAATTAAGCTACAAAATCTTGGGAGCTTAAAGGGGGGCCTAAGGGCTATACTAAAAACTAAAAGAAACTAGTGGCTTAATACAAAATAAGCAAGTTAAAAGGTGCTGAATATTGGTTTCAGCACCAGGGGAAAAACAGGCAGTGGCTAGGGGCTTTTTGGGCTTATGAAAATAAGCCCTCAAGTGAATCTTACCCAAAAGCAATCCCAAACAGATTTAGATTAATGGCCAATTGGCTTATTTCCAAAGTTTGAGGGCTTAAAAATCAATTAAAGTTGCTGATGTTCAGCCTTAAGAATGAGGGTTTTAAAAAAATTGCATAAGCCAAACTTTGACTTATTTAGTCAAGTTAAAAGAGACAGAGTTAAGGGCTTTTCAAGGGGTCTTTTGTGGTCACAATTAGCTCAAAAAAGTACTTGCTTAAGCTGTTTAAGAAGCTTAAGCAACAAAGCTTATTTTTTTTATAAAGCTTTGACAGAAAGTCAAAGAGTTACTAAAACTTTAATATTGAACTAAAAATTGTAATTTTTTGGTCTAATTGAGCACACACACTCAGCCAAAAGTGGCTGAGTGTTTGTGACCCATAACATCCCCAAAATGACCCATTTTCGGGCTATGCCAAACACCCCCTTAAATAAGTCAAAAAGCTTATTTACTTGATTTTACTTAAAAATAATTAAGGGAGATTGATGTTAGTGACAGCAGGGTAATAAAGAAACAAGCAAACTCAATTTTTTCAGGATTAACAAAGAATTTTAAAAGACGAATAATATTGAAAATCACAAGAAACTTAACATAATAAACTTTAAACTTGCATTAAATTGCTTAAAAACAGTAACCGTACATTAAAAACAAGAACTGATACTTTCAATTACAATTTAATCCAGGATTTAAATAAAAATAAAGCTAAGTTAAACTATTTGTTTTCGGCTTGTGTTTTCTTGAATTTATATAAGCCTCAAGTCTTCACAGCTTCTTTCATTGTGTTTCTTGTGTGAGTTGAAGCTCAGCAACCAATCCTGACCCTTAGATTAAGCTTTGTGTTTGTTTTAATGCTCAATCCGCCATTGAAATTTCTCGGGTTGAGGGGGATTGCCAACTTGGCAGGTTTAAAGGTTAGTGTGTGGTGGGAAGGGTTAACCGGGAAAAAGGATGGGTTGGGTAAAAGGATTAGGTGTATCATGTGATGGTGGGGGAATTGAGGAGGTGGCGGGAAAGGGTTAGGGAAGAGAGCCGTGATTGGCTGGCAGGTTTAAAAGTTTCGACATAGCCAAAAAGAACCCCTTAATTTTCAGCTCTTATCCATTTCTTTTGTTTACTCTTTTATTAGTTATAAAGAAGTTTTAAAGTAAACAGAAATGGCCCTTGTGTTTTATATCAAAAAGAGTCAAAGAAAGAATGGTGTATTGGCAGAACTGGCCCTTAGCCTTTTAAAGGGAAAAACAGTTTGGAAAATTGCAAAATCAGTCCCTAACTTTGTTTAAACCATTTTTCTTTATAAAACATGTATTTTTTTAAAATTACATTTTAAGTCCTTATGTTTTATAAAAATTGTTTTTTGGGCCAGTATTGGGCTTGGGTTTAGTGATTGGGCCCAATGGGTTTATTTAGGGCCCCAATAAGGTTTGATGGCTGATTGGGCCCAATTGAGTGTGTCTTGGGCCAAATAGGTTTAGGCTTTTGTTTATTGGCTTTTTAAGGGCCCAAATAAGGTTCAGGTGGGTTTTGAGTTTACAAATGGCTGAGAATTGGCTGTTCAAGGGCTAGGAATGGGCCTTCAAATCTTCACATCCTTTAACCAATGCACACATCAAATGGGCTGCTGAGAATTTGATTGAGGCCCATTTTGTCATCACGTCTTCATAATATACTGTTGGGCTTTTCCCGGCCCATCAGATTGTTTGAGAGATGCAACCAATAGTATTTTCAATTACGGCCACCGTTTTGACTGTTAATTTGTTGAGTTGACTTTGCTTATGACTTTCTGTCTATGGCTTTGATTTGGCTTTGTCCTTTCACAAGCTTTTCCATTCCGAGTCCAGTTTAGACGTTTTGGCTTTGTGATTTTCGCCTTTTCTTGGTTATCCGTTCCTTGCACAATACAAATTAGCAAAACAAGCATATATTTGGCATTTTAGTGACCGTATTTGGTTACTTTCCGCTCGTTTTAAAGTAAACGTCTGTTTAATTAAGCACAAACAAATCCCCCATACTACGACATTGCCGTGTCCTCACCAATGCAATTAAGTAAGCATTTCCTAAAAACTCAGACACATGACCCCCCTCCCGACTAATAACATTAGAAAAAGTAGCAAAGTGGTTTGTCACAGGAAAGAAAAACTAGCTTTGACAAATCCCGATTAACACCATTAATTTTGTAGTTTACAATGATATCTAATTTTTTTTTTGATTTTTTGAATGTTGTCCTTTCTTATTTAACTCCAATGGGATCATAGAGTGAGAGAAACGTCCATAGAAATTATCTACGGATGTCCTGACGAAATTTCATCGTCCCCGATTTTTTCACAGTCTTAAGCCAACAATTAAACGAGATCATTGTCGATATAAGTTTAAGTGTAAAGCCTCATCTTAATGACTTGTGAACTTTTTAACTCCCACATGATAATTGATATACGTGTGTGTGCTTTGATTTAACACCAACCATAGATCAACTTATTCTCATATGTCACCAATGAATCTTGACACAAAGCAACATTTATTAAGACTTTTCAACTTGATTTTATAGAACTTCAAAATTATTATTATTATTTTTATTTTATTTTATTATTTTTTATTTTTTTATTATTTTTTTATTTTTTATATCACAAGTTCTTAAAGCTAGGAATGCGTTGCTTAGTTTGAACACCTACCTAGGCCTCGCTCCCTAGTAGGAATAACACACCAACGTCCGGTGATCCTTAGTTTGAGAAACCCACCCCGTTGCTACGTAGAGGGAAATCACAATCAACACCTTCTTCCTAATATTGCTAAGGAAAAGTGTCCTTAGTTTGAACCCTTCAACTAGACCATTCTTCCAATAGAGATATCACGACACACCAAGTCCCTAAAGCCAAGATTTCCTTAGTTTGAGACCCCCACCTCGTGGTTGACGAGTGGATAACACGACACCTCTTTACTTGCTCCATATAATCAAATGTATGCTTTATTGGCATTAAATCTTTTCAAAACTTTTGCTTTTAAAGAATCAAGTCACAAATTTGAAGCTTTTTCTGAAAACATCGATTGACTTAGCCGAATTGAATCGAACACGTATGATTAGGCGGATTAGAAGCTTATGGGAGAAAAAGAACACAAGTTATTCATATAAGTTTTTAGACGAATCTTGCCTTACACATAAACTTATATTAACTCTATCATTTCTCGTTCTTCACTTAAGAATTCAAAGCAATAGAATTCGTGAAAGCTTTGGCCTAAAAGAACTAGCTAGGGCTCAACACGCCCGATCGAGTCAAAAATTTATTCTTACTCTACCCAAAAAAAAAAAAAAAAGACAAAAACACTTATTCTATTTTTGGAATTTTTTTTAAATTTTTTCATTTTTTCATTTTTTTGGTATTTTTGCAAAAATTTGGTGGTAAACGGGATTGCATGATAACAACGACTGCAGGCAAAAATCAAATCGAAGATTCCCCCCCCATACTAGAACTAAACATCGTCCTCGATGTTTCAAAGGGGTACCTACGTAAATCTAAGGCCGTTTATGAAGTATGCCAAAAGATAAACGTTAGTCGATAAGATTTGGATACTGAATTCCCAAATTGAAGCTGAGGATGTGAAGCTCGAGTTAAAAATGACAGAATCGAGAGCCTTCACAATCCGGGAATACCTGGACATACAAAGCACACAGAACATGGACAAAACACGGGTAATGGAAAATATAAACCTTCTCACACAAAAACACTTATTTATTACATACTACGGATAAGCATGGGGTGCCTCCCACGAAGCGCTTGTTTAGGTCCCGACGCTTGACCCGTCCCTACTTTATTGGTCCATGGGTAACGTTGGAGATCTGGGACAACCTCGGTTGGTACTCCCTCCAAAGTAATGTTTTGATGTGATGACCATTTCACTATAAAGATGGGCCTCGAGTTTTTGAGAATAGCTCACGGTGCCATAAGGAAAAACTTGGACAATGGTGAATGGTCCAGACCAACGGGATTTCAATTTGCCCGAGAAAATCTTCAGTCTGAATTTAAGAGGAGTGGACACGAATCTCCAACGTTGAAAACGCGTTTTGATCATTAGCATCGTGTATCCTCTTGGTTTTCTCTTTATAAATCAAAGAGTTCTCGTAGGCCTGATCACGAAGTTCATTTAGTTCATTCAGTTGAACTTTCCTGTGATCACCCGCAGTTTGAACATCAAAATTTGTATGCTTGAGGCCCCGTAGGCTTTGTGCTCTAGAATCGATCGGTAGATGACATGCCTTCCCGTACACAAGTTTATATGGAGTACACCCGATGGGTGTTTTGTACGCTGTGCGGAAGGCCCATAAAGCATCATCTAATTTGTCCGACCAGGAAGCACGATTTTCTCCCACGGTTCTCTCAAGAATACGCTTTAAACCACGATTTGGATACCTCTACTTGCCCACTTGTTTGTGGAGATACGCGTGAGGAGACGATGAGTTACTCCATACTAAGCATGACCTTTTTTGGTAAAATGGTCATTGCAAAAGTGAGTTCCGCGCGATCACTTATGATAGCACGGGGTGCACCAAATCGAAAAGAAGAGTTTTCAAAATTTTGCAAACAACTCGGGCATCATTGGGTAGGGAAGCGCCTTTTGCTTCAACCCATTACGACAAATAGTCCAACAGCACGAGTATGTACTTGTTCCCTCTTGAAACGGGAACTGCCACCATAAAATCAATGCCCCATATGTCAAAGATTTTCGCAAACTTGGTATTGGAGTTTTGTGGCATCCCATCAACTTGCGTAATTTTTCCTTGACGTTGACAAATGTCACAACTGTGACAAAGTCATGGGCAACCTGAGTAGATGAGGGCCAATAGAAACCTGAATCGAAGATTTTTCCTGGCTGTGAAATTGCACCATAGTGTCCCCCATTAGTCCACTGTGGCAAGCTTTGAGATGTCTAAAGCTTCTTTGCGCCAGAAACACAACGTCTTATCACCTGAACAACACAGATCTTAAACAGAAAAGGATCATCCCAGAAATATATGCTTGACATCCTTGAAGAATTTAATTTTTTTTGTTGTGAATGTCATTCCCTTGAAAACAAATTTCCCCGCATGTAATTTGCAAAATCAGTCAAACCATGGGGTACTTTGATCTTGATGAGCAATCGAAACCAAGAGTTTACGAGAGGAAATGCTTCATTGATTCTTTGTTCTCGAGTTTGTCCTTGAATGCGGATTTTCAAGTCTGGACAGATGATCGGGAGGGGGGGGGCGGCGAGATTTTCAGCTCCCTTTTTTTGTCCTTCGAATTTCAATGTCAAATTCTTGGAGCGAATAAGATCCACCGCATGAGTCCTTGCCTAGCAACCCTACTGGCAAAGAGATACTTGATGGCAGAATTGTCCAGTATATACTATGCTTTTGGACATGAACAAGATATGAACAAAAAACTTCTCCCAAAGACCATACACCACAATGCAAGTAAATCTTTTTTCCGTATATGTAGTGAGTTGAGCCACGTCATATCTATGCTTAGCATAAGTGTATAGTTTAGGAAGTGCTTGTTTTTTCTTTGCCCGAGGACTGCCCCAATTGCGAAATCGCTAGCATCGCACATCAGTTCAAAAGGCAAGTCCCAGTCGGGAGCAATTAAGATCGGAGCCTCAGTCAATTTTCTTTTTGAGTGTGTAAAGGAATCGACACCACACTTCAGAAAGACAAAACGCGTCTCTTTTCAAGCAAATGATCATAGACGCAATTTTGCGAGAACCTGAATGAATCGTCGGTAAAAACCGGCGTGCCCAAGGAAACTACGGACACCTTTGACAGAAGTCGGATGAGGGAGTTTAGCTATTACTTCGACTTTAGCTCTATCAACCTCAAGTCCCGACTTAGAAATTTTTATGTCCGAGATAACTAAGCCTTCCTTACCAATGAAATGGGCTTTTTTTTTCCCCAGTTTAAAAGACAAATGTGTGTCATCACACCGCTTCAACATCTTTGTCTAATGTGTTAAGCACGAATAAAAAGAGTCCCCAAAGACCGAAAAGTCATCCATAAATACTTCCATCGTTTTTTCAATCATATCGTGGAAGATTGCCATCATACATCTTTGGAACGTACCCGAGCATTGCATAACCCAAAAGGGCCTGCGACGATAAGTCAAAGTTCCGTATGGGCATCGTTAAGGTTTCTTTTCTGATTCTTTGGGTCAATTGGATCTGGAAATTAACCCTAGAAGCCATCGAGGAAACATTTAGTAATTCGTTCCTGCAGACTCTCGAGCATTTAGGTCCATGAATGGTAAAGGGAAGTGGTCTTTTTATCTGTGGCTACATTACGGTTTTCTGTAACCAATACAAATCGCCATCCCGTGACCAATGAGTAGGAATCAGCTCATTCTCTTCATTTTGTGATGACAGTCAAACTCCTTTTTTAGGTACACAGTGTACCGTACTCACCCCAATGTCTTGTCAGAGATGGGGTTAAATCACATCCAGCGTCAAGGAGTTTTTCAACTCCATTTGAATAACATCGTGTATTTTCGGGTTTTACCCTACTCTGAGTTTTGCACAGAAGGTTCATAGTACACTTCCAAAGAATTTTGTGAGTACAAAATTCCGGGCTAACACCCTTTATGTCGGAGAGTTTCCAAGCGATGGCTCGCTTGTGGGACTTAAGAACCTTCAGAAGGGCTGCCTTTTCCTCATCTTTTAAGTCTTTAGCAATAATGTACAGCAACCTTGTCCGTCGCCTTCCAAATGCTAACTCCAAGATGGGTGGCCAGTTCCTTGAGTTCAACCACGGGGAGTTCATTAACGGAAGCTTCCAACAGCTTTAGCTTCATAGAGTTGGAGTTCTTACCTACCTCCAGGCATATATTGTCTCATGATTTGGGAGGGGGGGTGGAGGTTCATGTTTAAATTGTGCTTCAAGAATCAGGCAGTCCCCCCTCAGGATCCTGATAAGTTGGATCAACATCAGTTGAAGTTGGATCATCTTTCTAGAGCAAGAAACGAATCTGCCTGTCATCCATTAAGAGAAAATCCACTGTTTCCCCCGAAAGGAGTTGAGAGTTGGAGAAGCAGTAGAAACAATAGGCTCAGAATACGGAGTGGGATTGCCACTCGCGATCACGTTTGAAAATCCTAGGACCTCTTGAGAATACTCATCACAAGCCATTTCGATGACGTCGATTTTGTTTGCCGTCATATGGTCGTAATCAGCTGTGTATTTTTGAAGTTTGGTCAAGTATGAATGTGATGGCTTTCCTTGCCCAACACGAAGGGGATTCTCTCC
This sequence comes from Tanacetum coccineum, assembly GCA_026074375.1. Taxonomy (NCBI): domain Eukaryota; kingdom Viridiplantae; phylum Streptophyta; class Magnoliopsida; order Asterales; family Asteraceae; genus Tanacetum; species Tanacetum coccineum. Next base: position 8,869 of record BQNB010030568.1, on the reverse strand, counting down.
TCCATAAAACATCTATCAAAGCATACTTGATTTTAAGAAACATCCCCGAGAATCAAAGGGACTCTGGGTCTGGTTTCCAAAATCAACAACTACGAAGTCAGACTGGAAATTGGAACTTTCCCACCATTAAGAAAGACTCTTTAGCAATACACGGATTGGATCAGTGATTTAACGATCTGCTAGCCTAAAGTCCATGCAAGTTGTGGTTATTCAGGAAGAGCGAGATCCTTTCCAGACAGAAAATTTTAAGCATGAGATATGCCGCACCAAGATCGGCCAATGCGTTTGCAATGTAGAATCCCCGGAATTCACAAGAAACAGAAATCGCAGTGGACTCCAAGTTACTTTGTAATTTGTGAGGAATGACCGCTGAACAGTTCTCATTCAAAGGAGTCCTTGCGCAATTCGCTCAATATTCCTTGTTTCCAATCAAGGTTTTTAAAGTCGAAGCAAATTTAGGCTGAGCCATCAAGGCATCGGTAAAGCTAATCACGAAACATAAAATCCCTAAAGATTTCAATAGAATTTCTCGATTTGTTCGTTAGCTTATTTCCTTGCGCCTTTCATCAATTCTTCGTCTGGAAATGGAAATGATGCTTTAGGAAACTGGAGTATCAACATGACAACATTGGCTCAGGGATTTGATTAACGAGTCTGAATTTGAACAACAGGAGGTTGGACGTCTTCGGTGCTTCCGTTATTAGTAGGAGGCATCGTGTCCTTTGTCACCTCGACATCTTGATTAACTGCTTTCGGTCCTTGGATGGTAACACCACTTCGGGTAGTGATACCTTTTAAATCTTCCTTAGGGTTGGTAACAGTGTTACCAGGAAGAGTTCCAGAACCGGAAGTAGAAGCTGTATTAGCAGTAACAAATTTTGAAAGCATATCAGTCAAATTTGCCATTTGGGATTGCAGGTTTTGACCTGGTTTTGCATGTTTCTCAACACTGCATCATTGGCTGTGACATATCTTTCAAAATCTGTTCTTGACACACGATTGTCAGGAGCAAAGGTCCTTGATGAGCTATGGTTGATTAACAACCGTTGATGAACCGGAGTTCGATAAATCTGTACCTTGGTTGAAATGTTTCCTCGTTATGATTGAAGTTATTCCTCGATTGAAATGTTTTGAACTATTTGCATGAGATTCTGAACTGGAGGAAAACCATGAGGTCGAATTTGGTATTGAGACCATCGGAGTCGATAACCAGAATTAGCTTGGTTGAAATTGGCCGCACGGCCTGTGACACAACTCTTTAAAGTTGTCATGGAAATGTTGCTGTTAGGTGGCTGGACCAGTTTTTGATAAGAATGTCCTCCCCCAAATTACACAACATAGTTCAACCGATTTTATCGGGTGGCGGAAGCTGGGGCTGGTTTCATTTTTTGTTTTTTTTTTTTTTTTTTTTCCCTATCGAGAATTAATGCCCTAACCATTCCCTTAGAGTCAGCAAAACCTCAGATGAGACTGCCTGGTTGGAAGAGCTTGTACTCATTTTCTAGCTACAACAGCTTTTTCTTGACTGACTAACCTTAACTTGCTCCTCGATAATTTTTAAACTTCACGAGGCATTTTGTTCTAAGAAGTTACCACGCGGCAGCTGATTTCAATGAATTCTTGATCGTTTGAGTTAAGGGCATATAAAATTTATCGAGTTGAATGCAATTTTCTGAAAACCCATGATGATGGCATCCCCTTAAAGATCCATTGAAACGATCCCAAGCTCCTAAAACGTCTCATCAAATTTTTGCTGAAATCTCTTATTTCCTTTCTGAGAATTGACGTTTTAGAGCGTGAAGAATTGTTAATAAATTTCGAAACAAGATCATCCCATGTTTCAATCCGACCGAGGGGTTCTTTTTCTAGCCATATCCGGGCTGCCCCTTCGAGAGAAAACGGGAAAAGCATAAGCTTAACCGACGTATTTGGTACGTTTGGAATCTTCATCGTAGAAGTGATCTTGTTGAAATAACGGATGTGAGCATGTGGGTCTTCTTTATCCGGTGTCCCAAAAATTTGCTTGTTTGAGACAAGATTTAGAAGACCATGCATGAACTCAAAGTTATTCGCGGTGATTACAGGAATTGACTATCGCATCCTCGTAACCCTCGTGGTTGCTTCGGAGCAATTGCGCCATAGTACGATTATCGCCATCGTAACTATGGGAGGGATTATCAGGTTTCTCATTGAATAATGATTCAACAGAAGTTTGTCGAACTTGTGGTTGTCGACGTCTACGGGCTTGAGAACGAGTGCGCATGCACAAAATAGAAATACAAAAAGAAAATTTACACTAATTTTTTTTTTTGGTTTTTTCAAAGATTAATTCACAATTGATTTTAACGGACAATGAGATAAGACAACTTAAACCATTAATCCTGCTTACATGTACGTAGCTCTCAAAAAGAAAAAATCCATAGTGAGCGGAGGAGTAGGAATAGCGCGAAGCTTATTTCTCCTTTCGGGTCGTAGTTCCTAGGAACAACCCTCCTTATACCCACTTTATAGTTTGTTCAACTTTCCGAGGTGAGCCGTACGTCGTAAGAGACACAAAAGGCAAGTTTTTAAATCTTTAGTTCGAGTGGGAACCAGCAAGTTCACCGGAACTTATTATGGAGAATACACCAGTTGGTAATATTCTTTGTGGTGTTCTTTTACCACTTGTGAATTTTATTTCTTTTTATTATGGACAATGTTTTTATATTTTTGATTTTCTTTTTTTTGGTGTTTTAAATGATAATTATACTAAAAAGAAATGAAAAATATTTTTGTACTTTTTTATATTTTTTATAATAAAAGAAAATATTCACAATTTCAAAAACAGATGGTCAAACGTAAAGACAAACGGTTGCACAGCCTCCCCGGCAGCGGCGCCAAAAATTGATCCGCTCAGACTATACCTTAAAATACATATAATATAATAAAATATCAAATATATAGTAAGGATAGTCTAGAAGCAGAGTCAATGATACCGAGAAGTAGTATAGAGCTTTCCCGGGTCGTAAATCCCCAACGAGGCTGGAATGGTAAATCGATACGAATGAATTGATGATTTGAAATAGAGAAACAAATGTATTTTGATTTTAACAAGATAAACTAAAATTAATTTAAAGAAAACCTAAAATTTTTCTACGGGAAAAAAAAAAAAAAAAAAAAAAAAAAAAAAACACTCATGGAAAATAGGGAATCTTAAAAACTACGGGGAACAAAAATAGTTATACGGATAAATCCTAAACTACGGAGGCATAAATAATGGCAATGAAAATCCTAAGAAATCTACGGGGAACGTAATTAGGCTAAAAATAATTAACTAAAATAATTAAAACTAATAAACTAAATTAAACATGCAATTATAGACTACCGGGAATTAAATCGCAAGCTAAAACTAAAAATTACAAAAAAAAAGTCAAAAAAATTAATTTTTAAAATTTAAATAAATTTAAAAATATACTAAATTCTGTAAAGAAAATGTAAAAATTTTCAAAAACGGAGTTCAAAAACGAACAAAACGGTAAGAACGAAAAATCCGTGCATCGTAAACTGGACGCGGAAACTGAATTTTAAGCAAAAATTTCCCTACACAAGTTTTATTAATTTTCCTACAAACGATTTGATTAAAGAAAATTTTCTAAAAAAGAAAAATAATTTTTTGTTAATTTTTGTATTTTTTTATGAATTTTTTTAAAGATTAAACACTAATTAAAATTAAGAAAATAGAAAAAGACAGAAAATAAAAGTCTAAAAATTCTGGAAAATTTAAATTAAATAAAGAAAAAGTTAACAAAGTTAAAAATGTAAAAATGCCCAAAATTTACTGTAGCAATTAAAAGTAATTAAACTAATTAAAATTAAACCTAAATTTAATTAATTAAATTAAACAAATCTAACTACCTAACTGACAAGGACTAACTGTGTAATACCCTAAAGGACTAACAGTGTAACAAGAATCCAACCTAAGGAATTAACTGTGCTAACAAGAAAATCGAAAGTTACATAAAAACATAAATTTGCCCCTTGAAGTGGACCCCGTAATGCAATAGGTCCAAAGGGCTTAAAATCAAAAAGCTAAAAAAGAAAAGTTGTTCAGGGGTTTCAGCTTATCATTTTTTACAAAAGGACTAGTGGCTGAAAGGGTCTAAATAAGCCAGAATTATGAGCTTTTTGGGCTGACAGAATGTGAAAAGCTCAAAGAGCTTTTTGGCTTTTTCTTTGAGCTAAAAAGCTCAAAATAAGCTGAGGTTGGGTTTAGTTAACTTAACCTAGCTTTTCTATCCTTATTTAACTAATTTAACAGAAATAAGCCTTAAAATAAGCTAAAGCAGTAATAATCTATAGGCCACTTATTATTATATAAAAAACACGAGATATGAGGGTTTTCACTCACCTAAAATAAAGCTAAGCTAAGCAGCAAAAATAAGCTAACCATTTTGGCGAATTAAAGAACAAGTAATAAGCTACAGATAAAAGCTAAAAGACCTAAGTGCTTATTAGATAAATAAGCTGGAAAAAGGTGCTGAACTTGGGTGCTCAGCACCAGGGGACAAACAGCAGTGAGCTAAAGAGCTTTTTGAGCTTATGCAATAAGCTCTTATGAGCTCTTTAGTCAAAAGCAAACACAAACAGATTAAAAGGTATCTCCAATGAGCTTATTTTCAAAACTTGAGAGCTTAGGGCTTAATTAAAGCTGCTGATAATGGGGTTTGAAATGGAGGGTTCTTAAAAAAATTGCAAAGCCAAAATTGACTTATTTTGTCAAAGTAAAAGGACAGCAACAAGTGGTGTTTTATTTGGCTACAAACAACAACAACAAGCACACAAATAGTGTGCTTAAGCTGCCCAAAGGCAGCTTAGTGCTATTAAGCACACTTTTGCTATTGAAAATTGACAGAATGAAAGAAACCTAAAAGCAATTTCAAACCAAAATATTTAATTAAAGTAGCTTTAATAACCCTCCACACTCAGCCAGAATTTTGGCTGAGGAACTTGACCCATAACCAACCCTATATGACCCATTTTGCAGTTTACCCAAACACTCCCTTAAATAAGTAAAAGCCGTTTTTACTTGAGTTAATTTAAAGTAAATTAAGGGTAAATGATATTAATACTAGTGTGATTATCAAGTAACAAGAAAAACACAAGTTTCTTCACAATTTACACACGAATTCAAGAGTGACAATTGGGAAATTTAAAAACTTCAAAATAAACTTTAAACTTGCATTAAATTGCTTAAAAACAGTAACCGTACATTAAAAACAAGAACTGATACTTTCAATTACAATTTAATCAAGATTTAAATAAAAATAAAGCTAAGTAAAACTAGTGTGTTTTCGGCTTGTGTTTTCTTGAATTTATATAAGCCTCAAGTCTTCACAGCTTCTTTCATTGTGTTTCTTGTGTGAGTTGAAGCTCAGCAACCAATCCTGACCCTTAGATTAAGCTTTGTGTTTGTTTTAATGCTCAATCCGCCATTGAAATTCTCGTGTTGAGGGGGTATTGCCAACTTGGTCAGGTTAAGAGGTAGTTGGGTGGTGGGAATGGGTTTAACCGGGTAAAGGATGGGTTGGGTAAAAGGATTAGGTGTATCATGTGATGGTGGGGGAATTGAGGAGGTGGCGGGAAAGGGAGTTAGGGAAGAGCGGGGATTGGGTTAGCAGGTTTAAAAGTTTCGACATAGCCAAAAAGAACCCCTTAATTTTCAGCTCTTATCCATTTCTTTTGTTTACTCTTTTATTAGTTATAAAGAAGTTTTAAAGTAAACAGAAATGGCCCTTGTGTTTTATATCAAAAAGAGTCAAAGAAAGAATGGTGTATTGGCAGAACTGGCCCTTAGCCTTTTAAAGGGAAAAACAGTTTGGAAAATTGCAAAATCAGTCCCTAACTTTGTTTAAACCATTTTTCTTTATAAAACATGTTTTTTTTAAAATTACATTTTAAGTCCTTATGTTTTATAAAAATTGTTTTTGGGCCAGTATTGGGCTTGGGTTTGTGTATTGGGCCCAATTGGGTTTATTTGGGCCCAATAAGGTTTGTTGGCTTGTATTGGGCCCCAATAGGGTTTAGGCTTTTGTTATTGGGCTTTTTAAGGCCCAATAAGGTTCAGGTGGGTTTTGTGTGTACAATGGCTGAGATTGGCTGTTCAAGGGCTAGGATTGGGCCTTCAAAGTCTTCACAGTCTTTATCAAATGCACACAAATGGGCTGCTGTAATTGATTGAGGGCCCATTTGGTCATCACAGTCTTCATTAATATACTGTTGGGCTTTCCCGGCCCATCAGATGGGTTGAGATTGCAACCAATAGTATTCTTCAATTACGGCTCCGGTTTTGACTGTTAATTTGTTGAGTTGACTTTGACTTTGACTTTTCTGGTCTTTGGCTTTGATTTGGCTTTGTCCTTCACAGCTTTTCCATTCCGAGTCCAGTTTTGTCGTTTTGGCTTTGTTTTTCGTCCTTTTCTTGGTTATCCGTTCCTGCACAATACATTTAGCAAAACAAGCGTATCTTTGGCATTTTAAGTCCGTTTTTGGTTATTTCAGCTCGTTTTTAAAGGTAAAAGGTATGTGTATTTAAGCACATACCACTAGTCTAGTTGATCAGTAGTCGCTTTGTAGACATCTTTAAGGAAGTATTCTAGTTCTACCAGGATCTTGCACGAGCCTTTCATTAACTCGAATGTTGGACCGGCTAATAATTCTGGAGTCAGAGTATCAACTTTGAGCCGATTCAACATGAATGTTGAGAAGTATAGAGGAGTGTCCATCAGTTCATTAAATGACTTACGAGGATCTTCATTCTGAGCCAAAGTGCTTATCCAAGGTTGAATTGGTCCATGATTAGCAGGAAAAGTCATGTTCCAATCGAGATCGAGAGTTGGAGGTTTTGCTGGTTTTTGAAACCAATCAGGAAGCTGAGATGTCTCGTCAACGGGATGATCTTTAGTAAAACCTGTTTCGAACTCCTGATGTGCGGGTTCTTCCAAATCTTTGACAGTGTGAACTTGCTCCTCTGCTTGAGCAGACTTGCTAGTTGACCTTGTTTTAGACTTGGACCCTTCTTTAGACGAGCCGGTTGACTTAGACGTCTTGTCCTATGGAGCACTAGTAGACTTAGGTTCTTTTCCAGCTTTCCTTTTTTTTTGACCCCCGGTTTGATCCAGTGGAGGGTTCATCATCTTCATCATCATCATCTCGACGTCTTTTAAGACTGACAGTATCGCCATATGTTGCAAGGATGTCTTGTCAGTTTCATAAGCGTCAACCAATGTTTTATAGAGAGTCTTCTGTTGAACTGATCTGTCGACTGATTTGTTATTCTCCATTTTATCTATGAGAATCTTCTTCAGTTCAAGTTCAGATAGGTTAGCTGCTATAGCATGGGATATCTTAGCTTTATTGGATGAACGAATAAGAACTTCAGCTTTAAGTTGTTCATTTACTGACTTCTCAATTCTCGGCAAAATCTTGGAGACTTGCTCCTTAACTTGTACTTTGACTTGCTCCTTGATGATTTTCTTTATATTTTCATTAATTTTATTGATGAAGTCTTCATTTTCAGCTTGAGCTTAGTCTCTAAGTCTGTCTGACTGTAGTTGAACAGTTGCTTTTACAGCTTCATTCATCTGGTTGGCAAGGTATTTATCAACAATACCAGGAATTGGAGAAACTGCTTCAGCAAATAGGTTTGTTTGCTTGAATTCTGAGAAGTCGTCTTCCAAAGATTTTACTCTATCTTCAAACTTGAATAAAGAACCAAAGGTTGGAAGATTTTGTAGGGAGGTACTTGGAGAAATTTTTGGTGTGGAAACAGGTGTTTGTTGCAGAGGTTGAATAAGAGGAATGGGTAGAGGAGGAAGTGTTGTTACAAATGAAGGAGGTATCTCATCATTATTAGTTACTGGAACATCTACCAGAGAAGTTGACTCAATGTTTAGATTTAGAATGGAGTCAATACCTGTATCTGGATTAGGGTTGAGCATCTTGGAAATGAAGCCAGATGATACAGAAGAACTCTGATGTTGAACTTCAAGAGTGACAACGGTTATTATCACATGAGTATCTTCTATGACTTAAGAAGCTTGAACATTAGCTAATAAGTCATCTGTCATTTTAGTATCTCTTCTCTCCAGATTGACGTTCACGTCATTGTACATTTTGTTCACTTCTTCCTCTTCAGTTGTCTTTTCTTCATCCAGCTTTTCTTCCTCAACATGGTCTCCTTGAGTTACTTCATCATCAGTGGATTCAAAATGAGAAGGTGTATTAATCCTTTGATCAGAACCCTCTTCTTCTTCATCCAGCTTTTCTTCATGTCTTTCTTCTTCATCAAAAGTAGACAACTTGGGATGAACAAAGTCATCATCATCATTATCTAATTCAGTCTGTTCATTGTCATCATCTTGATCATCATCTTCTTCATTATCAGCATTGTCATCATCGTCTTTACTTATGCTTACTTCATCATCATCGTCCTCGTCACTGGACTTCCAAGAAATCTGCTCATCTTCAGAGCCATATGTAAGTACATCGGGAACCCCAGGTGAAACACTAGTTTCTTCATTTACACCTGAACCACTGGCGTGAGAGCTGTGGAATTGTGTCTTTCTTCTTTTGGTGATAAGTTTCATTTGGTCATCCTCAGACAATGCTATTTCTGATAGAGTATCCAATCATTGAGCAGGTAGCTTCTTCTTTCCTGATTTAGTCACCTTTGTTGTAGCTTTGAGTCTTTTACCAGGAGAAGCTTTAGGGGCTTGATCAGTCTTCTCCCTGGTAGATCATCGTACATACTTTGGTTTTGGAATCACCTTTCCAGTAGCAAAATCATAGTAAGTCTTGTACGCATCTGACTCCTTCATTGCTTGATTGGTTA